>JAJIBD010012932.1:0-17500 GCA_021461705.1 Cryptotis parvus | reverse complement strand
GATTCTGTAAGTCTGATACTAGTAGTAGAATAATGTTTGTCCATGTGAAACGTGAGAGATGTTATGGTTAGCCTTGGAAGAATCACCCTCTGCTTGTAATACTCCATTATAGCGCTTTCTCCGCTCCCAGCCCAACGCAGATCCCAGGGTGCCCTTTTCTGCACTATTGCGCTAACTTGGATTACAATCTGTCACTTGTGTTCAGTTTCAAGTCTGTTGCATTTCCTAATAAACTGTGTCTGGTCTTTGGGCATTTCCTGGGGTATTTATGAGAACACAGCTTCCAAAGGCTTAGTGGAGCCTTCCAGGGGAGAATTAGGATGTGAAGCATCTTGATAAGCATACAGTGTAGAATCCTCCCCGTGATTGTTATTAAAACCAGTCAACCACATTCCTTCCCTACTGCTCCAGGCTACCCAGGATAACTTAAACCGGAACCCCTGGGACACCGCCCTCTTCCCCCCTTCCCTCACTCCTTCACAGCTCTGTGCCTTTTCCTTTCCCCTTCCCCTCCACTCCTTCCCTCCTCAGGACAGATAGCGCAGACCATAACAGAACCAAGAATGTACCAAGTTCCGAACTTTCTCTGCCGACCGGGAAATGTTTCATAAACCCTCTTCCTCTATTTTTATTTTACCTAGCTTATAAACAGTACAATTGCCATATAAGCTCATTAGACATTAAAAAGTCTATATACAGTGAAAATAAAATTTCCCTTCTCAACCTGCCCTACCTCCAGTCCCATTGCTCAGAAATGGCACTATTAATAATTGCTCGTGTGTTCCCTTAGATATTCTTAGGACTGTATAGGGAAAAAATTATTTTTTTTTCAGTGCCCCACTTTTTCATCTTCTTTTTTTCCCTTTATGTTTTTATTATACCACCGTGAAACATACAATTACAAAGGTGTTCATAATTGGTTCTTGGTAATACAGTATTCCAGCACCCATCCCTCCACCAGTGCCCCATTTCCACCACCAATGTACCCCTCCCCTCTCGTCCCCCAACCGCCTTAATAGCAGGTACCCCAGTTTCCTCTCTTTCTCTCTCTCTCTCTCTGTCTCTGCATCTCTCTCCCTCTTATTTTACACATTGTGACTAGCCCTGCAGATATTTAGAGTTTATCACTTAAGTCTCTTTGTGTATATTCAGTGGTGAGTTTTAATCTGCCATTACCATTTCCCATATTTATTAAAACACTGGTATCTATATCCTATTAATGAATGCAGTCATTCTATATCTGTCCTTTTCCTTCTGACTAATTTCACTCAGCATGATAGTCTCCATGTCCATCCATTTGCAGGTAAATTTCATAATTTCATCTTTTCTGACAGCCGCATAGTATTCCATAGTGTAGATGAACCACAGTTTCTTTAGCCAGTCCTCTGTTCTCGGGCATTTAGGTTGTTTCCATATTCTAGCTATAGTGAATAGCACAGAGATGAATAAAGAAGTACAGATAGTGTTTCTGATATGTGTTTTTCGGTCTCCGGGTATATTCCCAGGAGTGCTATTGCTGGGTCAAATGGGAGCTCACTATCTAGCTTTCGGAGGAATGCCCATATTGGTATAGAGACAGACCCGTAGACCTATGGAATAGAACTGAGTATCCTGGAAATGCACTCACAAATATACAACCACTTAATCTTCGATAAAGGAGCAAAAAATATTAAGTGGAGCAAAGAAAGCCTCTTCAACAAATGGTGCTGGGAAAACTGGGCAGCTACATGTAAAAAAATGAACTTAGACCTCCTTCTAACGCCATGCACAAAAGTCAGATCAAAATGGATTCTAGATCTCGATATCAGACATGAATCTATAAGGTACATCGAAGAAAACATAGGAGAAACGCTCTATGACATCGAAACGAAAAGTATCTTTAAAGACGACACACCACTGACCAAGCAAATGGAAGCAATGATAAACAAATGGGATTATATAAAATTGAAAAGCTTCTGCACCTCAAAAGAAACGGTGACCAAGATACAAAGACAATCCACAGAGTGGGAAAGGATATTCACCCAATACCCATCTGACAAGGGGTTAATATCCAGGAAATATCAGGCACTGGTAGCACTCCACAAGAAGAAAATAGCCAACCTCATCAAAAAATGGGGAGAAGAAATGAACAGAAGCTTCCAAAAAAGAAGAAATTCAATGGCCAAAAGGCATATGAAAAGTGCTCTTCATCTTTAATCATCAGGGAGATGCAAATCAAAACAACAATGAGGTACCATCTCACCCCACAGAGACTGGCACACATCCAAACAGCAAGAACAACCAGTGCTGGTGTGGATGTGGGGAAAAAAGGACTCTCATCCACTGCTGGTGGGAGTGCCGACTGGTCCAGCCCTTTTGGAAAACAATTTTTTCCCTTTAATTTCCAGAGCTCATGGGGCAATCTAACACCACTAAATCTTTATCAGCCCTGTCCCATCAGTATTTCAAGATATTCCAGATAAGTTAGAGAAATAAGTAGAGGAAAGCAGAGGCTGTGTTTAATGAGTGGCAAACATAAAAATGTGTGTGTTTTCTCCAGTCTTCCTTCATTCCTTTCTCTCTGTCTGCTTCTAATCCAAGTTCCCAAGTTCATTTTGAATTATGTAGCTGTTTTCTCTAATTACCAAAAAAGACTTCATTTGGGGAAATTAAATAGAGCTTTAAACTAGCATTGATCCAGTAAACCCGCAGAGACCGCAAGGAACTCAGAGGCGCTTTAGCAGATGCATAGACTTTGGTACAGGAGTCCCAGAGCTTGACTACGGTTGCTTTAAGATGCTGGGATTTCACTAAACTGGGAATGGACAGATAAGGCCCTTCTCTGTCCCTCCTGATGACTATCCTGTCTTCTCTGGACATCTTGCTGTTTAAAAAAATACATACCATGGGATGGGCAGCAAGGGCAAAGAAATAGCACAGGCCTTAGGGAGTTTGCATTGCCCACGCCATTCTGGTTCAATGCCTAGCACCGTATATGGTCCCCAGAGAAACACCAGGAGTAAACCCTGACTCCAGAGCCAGGAGTACTCAGAGATTCTTGAGTACTAAAGGCTGTGGCCTCCAAACCAAAAATGATTAGGGCCGGAGCAATAGCTCAGCAGCAGGTAGGGTGTTTGCTGTGCACGCTGCCAACCCAAGTTCAATCCTTGGAATCCCATATGGTCCCCAGAGCACCACCAGGAGTGATTTCTGAGTGCAGATCCAGGAGTAACCCCTGAGCACCACTGAGTATGACCCAAAAAAGCATTAAAACAGATACTATAGGGGTGATGATGGGCAAGGAGATCAAGGTGGACTTTATTACCTGCCTCCAAAATCCTCTGAGCCATCCTCAACCCCTCTTGATTGAGTTTTTATTTTAGTTATTGGGCCACACCGAGTAGTGTTTCGGGACTATTCCTGACTCTGAACTTGGGGTTCACTCCTGACCGTGCTAGTGGGCAAGTGGGGAGGCATAGGGGATGCTGGAAATTACATCCACTGTGATAGGCAAGTGCCTTACCCCATGTGCTATCTCTCCAGCCCGCTTGTTTCCATCTCTTTTAGGGAACGAAGACTCAAGTTGCTTTCTTATTTTTTTCTTATTTCTTTTGTAATTTAGAACTTTAGGGCAAAACAAAATACATAAACATAACAGTATCAATAAGAATCATAGTTGTGGACCAGAAAGATAGGACAGAGGGTAGGGCTCCTGCCTTGCACGTGGCCAGCAGCATCCCCCGGTACTACATACTGTCCTCTGAGCTCCACTAGGGTTGATCCTTGAGCACAGAGTCAAGTCAGGAGTGAGCCCTGAGCACAGTTTGATATGACCCACAAAACCAAAAAAAGAAAAAAAAATATTTAATGAGCACTCACTTCACCAAATGTCGTTGCTGTTGTTTGGTCAGGTAGGGCCATAACTTGGTGGTACTCAGCAGCGACCACCAGCTCTGTGCTCAGGAGTGATCCTGGCAGTGACTGGGACCAGACATAGTGCCAAGGATTTGAAACAGGAGTGACAGGGTGCAAGGCAAGTACTTTAATCTTATACTATCTCTCTAGCCTACCGCCAAATTAGTTTCATTAGAATAAGCTTATTGCCATTTTTCTCCAGATCCCCTCTTTAAGTTTATAATAAATAATAATAATAATAATAATAATAATTTAAACAGTAACAGCAACAACAACAATAATTATTATTTTTATTGTTGTTGTTGATGTTGTTATGGTTTTTGGGTTGTACTTGGAGATGCTCAGAGCTTGCTCCTGGCTCTGTACTTGAGTATACTTGGGGGGGGGGGAACTTAGGGAACCATATGGGGTGCCAGGGATGAAACTCAGGTTGGCCATGTGCAAGGCAAGTTCCCTACCCACTATACTATTGCTTTGGCCACAGATAGATACGACAAACCTTTTATTTTAAGCTAATTATAGATTTACATATTATAAATGCCTGAGTTGTTACAGCGAAGATACAGAGCTATCTTCTATAGCCTTTACCCATGTTCCTTAATGGTAGCACTTCGCAGAATGGATGATACAAAATCACAGTTTAGATGTTGATATAAAACCCAGGACACCAGGTCACTGGTGTTGCTTTATCATAGTCGCTCTAATATCTCTCCCACAATGGCCCTGTCGGTAAAACCCGAAACCAAACATTGTTCTCCATTTCCAGATTTTCAACGTTGCACAAATCTTCAAGAACTAGAATCATGTAGTACATAACCTTTGGTATTTGCTTTTTCCACTCAGCATAACCTCTGGGGAGTCATCCAATAGTTATTAGTAGTTTATTTCTTTCCATTCCTAAGTAGTATTTAATGATACTTAATTTTTAAATATTAGTAATATTTAATATAGTAATTTACTGATTTAATATTAGTATATTTAATATTAGTAATACTCAATTAGTAATATTAAATATTAGTAATATTTAATATTAGCAATATGTAGTACCAGTTTTCTTAACCCTTGAAGAAAAACAACTGGATTGTTTTGGCTCTTTGTTTATCACTAATGAATATCACTGTTATTGCTCTACACACCCAATGTGCTGGTTCTTTTTTTCCTGTGGGTATAAGTTTTTGTGTCATTTAAATAAATGCCAGTTGCTAGAGGTCTATGTAGCTGTAGCTCAAATTTTTAAAGAAACTGGTCCACTGTTTTCTAAAGGAATGTAAGCCTTGTTAGGTTTCCATTCGGCATGGCTGAGTGATTCATTTTTTGTCTTCACTAATGTCATGTGCTCTCACCATCACTTTAGTCAAACTACTCTGCAGTTAGGACATGTCTTTTTTGGTTGCATTGCACTAATGACTAACAATGCTGAATATTTATTTTTGGACTGGAGCAATGGTACAGTGGGTAGGGCATCTGCCTTGCATGTGGCCAACCCAGGTTCAGTCTCCACCATCCGGTATGGCCCCAGAGCATGGTCAGAAGTAATTTCTGACTGCAGAGCCAGGAGTAACCACTGAGCATTGTCAGGTATGACCCCAAAAAAAGGTAAAAAAATATTTTTAATTTTTGGCATTTTGACTACACCTGGCATTCTCAGGCCAGTTACTCCTGACTGTGTGCTCTGGGATCACCCCTGGTGGGCTCAGAGTACCTTATTGGGTACCAGGGATTGCACCCAGTCACTTATCTGCAAGGCAAGTCCCCAACCTGCTGTGCTATCACCCCAGTCCCTGGACATATTTTTATATGCTTATTTTATTATCATTATATTATATTGTATATTTTATAAACATTCTATAACATGTCTCTTTATGACTTCTGCTTATTCCCCAGTTGAATTGTTTTCATTTCTGCTTGTTTTTGAAAACTCTTTATATAATCAATATACTAGTCCGTTGTGACTCTATGGTTTTCAGATGTATTTTATGATGCTGTAGTTTATCTTTTTAGTCTCTTAACAGGGTCTTAATACCTTTGTTTTGTATTATATGGCCACCATGTCTTTGGTGTTAACTTTCTAGAAAGGTTTAAGCCTACATGGGGTTTATATTTCTGTACGTAGATGGTCATCTCTGTGCTTTTGCACCATTTATTGGGAAAGTTCTGTTTCATCCATTGAATTATTTTGCACTTTTGTCAAAGATTAGTAGGGCATATTTGGATGGGTCTATTTTGGGGTTCTTTATTCTGTTCCATTGATCTCTGTGTGTACCCTTTTGCCAACACCAGAGGTTTTTTATTACTGTATCTATATAATGAGACAAATCATTTACACTGCTTCTGCTCACTTTATCCTCTTCTTTCAAAATGGCTTGAGTTAGTTATTCTAGCTTCTTTGCTTTCCATATGCCCTTTTATAGGGGCCACCTGCAGTGATGTTCTGCTACTTGAGCTTTCTCCCTAGGCATCAGAGTGAATTTTTAAAAAAGATTTTTTGGTTTTGGGGGCCAACCTGGCAGTGCTCAGAGCTTGCTCCTGACCCAGGGATCATATGGTCATGTTTGGGGCGTAATAATCCCACCTGGGTCAGCCATGTTCAAGAGAAGCACTCTTCCCATCGTACTATCTCTCCAACTCAAGAGTCATTATTTTTGTTTCTTTTGTTTTTTTTTGATTTTTGGGCCATACCCAGTGTTACTCAGGGATCACTCCTAGTGGTGTTGGGAAACCATAGAGTATAGGGAATAGAACCTAAGTTGGCTGTTTTTATTTTTTGGTTATTTAAAACCCTGCGTGGACTAGAGAGATAGTACCACTGATCAGAAACTTGCCTTGTATGCAGCTGGCCTGTTTTTGATCTCCAGGACCACATAGGATTCTCTGAGTCCTTCCAGGAGTGATCCCTGAGTGCAGAACCTGGAGTAAGCTCTGAGCACAGCTAGTTTCTTTCCCTGAAACAAAAGGGAAAGAAAAAGTTACATGTCTTAGCTAATACAAAAGTGAATTCAAATGTATCTAGTTAAAGTGTGCTTAGATATAATGGAAATATTGATTTGTAAGAAAACTTTTGGGTTTCATCAACATTAAAGTATTTACTTGCATAAGGTCTGTATGAGAATAAATAGATAAAAGAAATGAGAGAAAGCATTCACAGATCTCAAGTCTGACTATAGGCGTCCTACATAGTCTATATCAATAACCCTCAAAACTCTAAAGCAATAGGAAAACAATCCAGTTTTTGTGGGTTTTTTGAGCCACATCCAGCAGTGCTCAGGGATTACTCCTAGCTTGGAGCTCAGTGGTTAGTCATAGAGTGGCTCAGGTACCATAGAGGGTTGTTGGGGATCAAACCTGTGTCAACTGCATGCAATGCAAATGTTCTACCTACTGTATTATCTCTCTATGCACCACAATCCAGTTTGTTGTTGTTGTTGTTTTGTTGTCTTTTTTTTTTTTAGCAAAAGAGAGCCAGGGAGATAGCTTTAAAGATTGCATGAATGTTTAGCATGTCCAAGGCCTGAACTTGATCCTGAGCACCGCATGCCCTGTCTCAAGCATCTCTGGATATAGCTTTGGTGAACTGTGGCCAGAGCACACCATGATGGTGGGCGTGAGCACTAAACCATTAGGGTACTCTACCAGCTAAGCATTGTTCAGAGTAGAGAACAAACACCACAGAAGAAGAAAATAGAAAAAATACTTTAAGAAAATAGAAAAATTAGCAAAAGATGAATCAAACACTCAACCAAAGATATACATTCAACTGCCTAATGTGACAGAACTGTTTTAGGTGGCCTGGATACACACCAGAACAAGAGTGATTCCTGAAGTAAGTCGAGGCAATAGCAAATTCTTGGAGTGATGGGCTAGTCAGGGTTTAAGAGAGAGAGAGAGAATTTCACAGCAACTCAGGAGTCAGTTGGAGGAGAAAACCAAATAAACCTGCAGGCACAATCCAGTTTTACTGTTGCTTCTGTTTTCCATATCCAACATTCTTTGAAAACAAGAGATGTTTCTGCATTTCTCTTGGTCTGTCATTGGGTGTCTGTGGGTCAAAAAGAATTATCTTTAAATTGTACTTAGTGCTCAGCCTTAAATCTTCCCAAGTCTTCATTTCTTATTTAACAGAACATAAAATGAAGACATTTGAAACTGAACGGCCAAATGCTTCAGTCAATGTAACAGTAAAAGCTTTCCTGTTGATGAGGAACCATTTAAAATCTAATTTTTTCTTTTTTAATTGATAAGTTTCCTGTTGATAAATGTATATAGTATGAGCCCCACATTTCTTGTTAGGAAACAACAAAATGAATATTCTAGAAGTTGATGTTAGATTTGGTTCAGAAACACTTATTTAAAAACCATTAACCCAGAAGTTTTAAATGACAAGGAAAATTTATGGGGGCAAAAAAGTTCCATTGTTATAAACTCTCCTATGGAAAAACACTAAAAATTAGATGTTGAATAATTACTATATTTGTGTTACAAGTATAGTCTTCAAGGATGAAACAGAGTTTCCTTATATGCTGGAAAACTTGATTAATCAGAAAGATTTTATCCAGATATAAATAAAAAATGTAACTAGGGTCATTTTTAGCAGCTTAATATATCAATATATCAGCATTTCTGACTTTTAAGTACCAAAAGAATCATCATAGTTGAGTTTGTCTTTAAATGAATCAAAATATCTGTAATAATGGCCAACTATGATAGATGCTAGTTTTGAAGATCAGTATTCAGAACTTCAGGTGGGTCTGAGGAGACCATTATAGAGAGATGCTAGTTTTCAAACAGTGTTTAAGTACTCCTTTTTTTTTTTGTTTTTTTGGGGGTCACACCGCAATACTTAGGGGTTTCTCCTGGCTCTGCACTCAGGAATTACTCCTGGCGGTGCTCAGGGGACCATATGGGATGCTGGGGATTGAACCTGGGCCTGCACAGGCCGGCCGCGTGCAAGGCAAACGTCCTACCGCTGGGCTATCACTTGCCCTAAGTACTCCCCTTTCACCATATGAAAACAGACAACCAGTAGACTGGCAAAGGAGAGGATCTACCCCAAAGACTGACCAGTTGAGTTTCTAGTGTCTCCAGAGAATAGTCATGAGTATAGATGCTGAGTAATACAATGGTCCTCATGAAAAATTCCTTCCAAATACCTTTCATTACAAAAAAAAATTTTTTAAAATAAGCTGAGTCAAGTGTTTAAAGATCTTACATGCTCTATTCAACATGTCATGAATCAGACAGATCACCATCTGGCAGATGGGAAGTGACTTCAAGGACTCTAATAAGGAAAGACATTTCTAGGCAGAAGAAAGAAGAACCAAGAAAGTGTACACAAGGAAAACTGTTGACTGATTCTTCTAAGTTCCTTTCCTCTGGGGGACAGAAAGAGTCCATTGACTAGATTTATCATGGTGCTGATTCCTGGCAGTCTGGCTCAACATTCTGTTTCAGAGAGAGAGAGAGAGAGAGAGAGAGAGAGAGAGAGAGAGAGAGAGAGGGAGAGTCTGTTTTAACTCAGTTTGGTGACCTGGGCTTGACATGAGCGACTCCAGCTTGGGCCTGCTGTCTTGTATTTAACAGAAGGACCCAGCAGGGTAGTTTTATAGCAGGGAAACCTGGCAGACACTACTCAGTTACAGATAACCTTGCAGCAGCAAGAGTCCTCAGCATGCTTCTCCTGACAAGATACTTTGGGAGCTCAGCATCACTCCATGGTATTCCCGTCAAAAAATGCATAGTTGTGAGGAAACAGCCAATATACCCAAAGAGAAGTCGTGGACACAGTCTCTGGCCCATGGACTTCAAAAATGCCAAAGCTGTGAGCAAGAAAAATTCAGGAAACTATTCCAGATGGCAGAGGCTGATGAGATGACATCACTGCATTCAAATTTTGGATTGCTTTCATTGTCAAAGACATTATTCAGGAGCCAAAACAATAGTACAGCAGGTTGAGTTATTGCCTTGCATGCATTCAAAGCAAGTTTATCCCCAAAATCTCATTTATTTATTTATTTTTGGCTTTTTGAATCACACTCGGTGATACTCAGGGTTTGCTCCTGGATCTACACTCAGGAATTACTCCTGGTGGTGTTCAGGGAACCATATGGGATGCCAGGGATCGAACCTGGGTCAGCCGCATGCAAGGCAAATGCCCTCCCAGCGGGACTATAGTTCTGGCCCTATTCTTATTTTTGACACGTGGCCATACTGTTTTCCATAGAATCTGAACATCTAGTGAATGAAGTTTCCATTTTCATTGCATTCCCACCATCACTGGCTGCTTCTGGTCTTTTTGATATCACTTGTATCACTTGTCTTCCTGTTGTTCATCAATTTGCTTGAGCAGGCACCAGTAACATCTCCATATTTCCTGTCACATGCTAGTGTAGCCCAAGAGCAGCTGCTCGCTCCAGGAACATGAAGAGCCTCAAACCATTCCTTCAGGTCATGGGAATGAGTTCTATAATTTTTACTGGTTTTTGGCATATCAAATATGACACGGGTAGTTTGCCAGGCTCTGCCATACGGGTGGAGTACTCTTGTAGTAGCTTCTCATCTCTTGCATGTATTGATGAAGCAACGGGAAAGATCAACTCTTCTGCTGGGTAGAATTCTGATGAGCTGTGGAGTCCAGAGGTTGAAAATGGCGACCCTCATGGTGTGGGGGTTCCTCTGGGTTCTTGAGGCTCTGCTGGGATGGTGGGCCAGGGCTAGGAACCCGCCTTCCCTCCTGAGCGTCTCATGATCAGCTGGGCATAGGGAGAGCCAGTAGCAGCTCTACCCTGTGTCTCTGAGTCTCTGGATCAGGCATACCTGGGCTTGAAATAGATGGCTGTAGGGTGGGACTCTAATGAGCAGGGCTGTGATCATCTCTTCTACTGGGTGGGTCTCTGATGAGCTGTGAAGTCCAGATGTTGAAAATGGCGGCCCTCATGGTGTGGGGGTTCCTCTGACTTCTGGTCTTTTTAATATAGGCTATTCTAACTCACATGCAGTGACCTCCCATTGTTGTTTTGATTTGGTTTTGGCACCATGATTTCCAATACTGTTAATGATAAGGTTTCATACATACATACATTATGTTCTAACACCACACCCTCTACCAGAGGACCGGCTTCCTTCCACCACTCTCCTGGTGTCCTGTACCACCCACCCCCTCCCCTGATTCCCTGTCATGGAAAGCTCAATTTTGTAGAATAGTTCTTAGCTTCTGTTGCCTTTGGCCACTTGTTATTCCCTTACCTTTTCATAAAACAGCATGGACACTTCTTTATAAAATTAAGAATCAGACTTCCACAATCCCCAGTAATTCCACTACTAGGCATCTATCCCAGAGGCCCCAAATCTCTATTCCAAAGACACTTGTGATCCTATGTTCCTTGCAGCACTATTTCAAAAATGCCAACATATGAAAGACGATTGTTCTGAAGTCACCCACAACAGTACCCAAGGTTCTGATGTACCTGAGGACTTAGCCTGAATTTTCATCTCCATCTGTTGAGGCGGTTAAATGCCTTTTGCTTTCTTCAGTGCTCTGTCCATTCTGTGAGCTATGGATGATCTGAGCAGTGTCTTGGCCAATCAAGCTTGTCCTTATGAGTGTACTGATTTCTGGCAGACATCACTGTCTTGTGAGGATTCCTTGGCAGGACTGGTAGGGTGTAGCTAGGTCCCAAGCTCTAATCATAAGGGGCTTAGGGACTGGGGGCTCTGGAGATCATCACAGCCAGAAGTTGTGGATTCAGAGTGGTGGGAGGACCATGTAAGGAGAGGGAAGAGGAGGGCTAGAGCAATAGTACAGAGGTAGAAGTGTTTGCCCCTCGCACGCGGCCAAAAACAGATTTGATCTCCAGCATTCATATGGTACCTTGAGCACTGCCAGGAGAAATTTCTGAGTGCAGAGCCAGAAGTATCCCCCTGTGCACTGCCAGCTATGAGCCAAAGATCATGATCATGATCACGATCTTCCGTTGATCATCTATTTGCTAGAGCGGGCACCAGTAATATCTCCATATGTCCTGTCTCATGCCAGTAGAGCCAGGGCATCGGCTTGCTACAGGAACATAAAGAGCCTCAAACCATTATATTAGGTCATGGGAATGACCTAATATAATTGTTACTGGAATTTGACATATCAAATACAACACGAGAAGCTTGCCAGGCTTGCCGAGCGGGAGGCAAACTCTTTTAAACACCTCCAAAAAAGAAAGAAAAAGGAAGGAAGGAAGAAAAGAAAAGGAGGGGGAGAGAAGCAGGTGTCCTGAGAGAACTTGAAGCTCATAGGCAGATTATTTTGATGGATTGGTTTCCCTAATCTGATACTAATAAGTGATCATGTAACTGTTACAGGCTTAAGCCCTCCAGTATCTTATTTTATATCACTTATTTTAAGGTCTGCAAACCTCAAACAAGGCTTGTAGGTGCTACTCAAATTTTCCTTGCTTCATTTTAGAGCAGCAGATCATTTCTGCCCCGCCCCCAAAACCTCTTCTCGTTGATATGTCCAACATAAAACAATCCCTTACTTGTCTCATCCTGATTTCTCTCTTCACCCCTGCCTCTCTGTTAAAAAAAAGATCCCTGTATTTTGTATTATAGAACAAAAGGAATAAAAGCAGGCTGACTGCTTCAAAGGAAAAGGAAAAACTAGGACCATGGTCATTTCTGATCACTAAATCATAGGATTTCAGTTGTTCTGTGTCTCACAGGAGCTTAGCTATTAACTGGGTTTAGGAAAGGGATTGCAAAATGAGCTCTTTCCGTTGTGAAGAGATTCTGGTGCCTTTCCATTGCATTACCAAAGGGCTGAAGAAAGGTGAGCAGCTGGGGTCAGCGAATATCACAGAAATTGACTCTCAAATGTCAGGCATGAAAGGCTCTTAGTACAAGCAGAAGCAAATTGACCATCACGTGGATATGGACCTGACCCACATTAGCGAGGCAAAGGGAGGTGGAAAGCGGTTGCCAAAGGCCAGATTTCAACAGAAAAATGAGACGAAATGCAGCAGCTTCCCTCCTTTGGGGCTCTGTCCAAGCAAACAACTGACCTTGTATAAATGTCTCTTCTCAATGGCTCAGTTTCCTCATCTGTGCCATGATGGACGGCACCCAATGGTCTCCAGTTGTCTAGCATCTTTTCCTGCTGATTTTCTGCATTATTGGTATGAATCTCAAATATTCTGTTTACTCCTGACCTCTTTCTCTCTCCATTGCTGTCATTCCCACTGTAACCAGTGCTAACAGGGGCATTCTTTAGATTAGAGGAAACGTTGACGTTGTTTCTCTTGTGGTTTTGGCTTCCTGGGAGATAGAAACTCTTTTCTTTCCCTCCCACTAATTCCTGATCCTATACAACTCTTCTCAGCAAGTAAAAGTTATATAGATAAAATGTCTTATGTTTGCTTAATGTATATCCCTATGAACTTCGATGTAACTGGGTGGATTTTATCTAGAAGGTTGCAATAACATCTGTGAATCAGCTTGTAAATTCAGCTATCGTTTGCAAGTTAGTAGATTCTGAATTCAAGCATGACTTGCTTCATGTGGGAAATTTGTCTTCTTTGCAGATAATCAAGAAGTGCAGAGGAAAAAAACATTTCAGGCACTGTAGGAGCCCAACTCAAACTCCAGCTTAGAACTTCCCACATCTTTATGCTCTATCAATAAAGGCAGTTTTGTGCTTGAGACAGCACGGGGGTAGATAGATAGATAGATAGATAGATAGATAGATAGATAGATATAGATAGATAGATAGATAGATAGATAGATAGATAGATAGATAGATAGATAGATAGATAGATAGATAGATAGATAGGATAGATAGATAGATAGATAGATAGATAGATAGATAGATAGCAGCGTTGAAGTAACCCATGGTCCTCAGCTGAAAGGGATGAAGGCCACTGAAATCTGCCACCCCCAAATATGGCTCTTTAGAATATGCTTTATTTGTGGAGTCAGCAAATTTCAGAAAGTCTTTAAAAAATGGGGCATGAAATGTACTTTTCTTCTGTAAAAGTACATTGTGTGTGTGTGTGTGTGTGTGTGTGTGCGTATATGGCACAAGAGGTGTCTTCCTCTCTACAAGGAAGAGGTCTCCCTCCACCCTGTTTACCAACCCCTCTTTTTGGGCCATTTCTTGTGTGCTCAGGGGTCCATGCAGAGTGTCTGGGACCAAACTCTGGACTTCCATGTGAAAAACAAGCATTGCAGCCTTTTGAGCTAACTACTCCACATAGGGACTCTTACCTGCTCTTATCAGTGGAGAAATAACCGTAATACATATGATGGAACAACTTGTTTGTCATACTTTCCTCTGTGCCTTCCCATAGCCCCTTTACTTGGTTTGGGCTTACAGTAATTTATAAGCCTGAGCACTAACTACCCCTTTGGTTGCCCAATATATATTTGTATGTGCCAGACACAAGTTAATAAATACCTGTGGGCTGTGGGCTTTTGCCAGTTTAACTTATGGGGCTAGAAATTGAAGGCGGTTAGTGGAAAAGATGATTCTCCTCCTTACTATACTTTTTCTGCCTAAAATAAACATTCTTTCTTACCTTAAGGCAATGTGCCCAGGCTGATGGAAGAAGTCAGCTCATGCTTTTGAAGGCTTGCCCAGGGCACTGTTGATCAGAGTGCTTCCTGAGAAAACTAGCTATGAAATATAGGTGTGCCTGGAAGTAGAGATTCTGAAGCCATAAGAACAAAGAATGCCACCTGCCCTGTCCCCTTGGTTCTACACAGGCCACTATTTCCAGGCTCTGTGATATTCTCTTTCATGGAAAGACATGCCATGTCATCACTAGCTCCATTTAACTAAAAAACTGGGCCCCCTTGGTGAATCCAGAGCCATGGCAGAGCCTGGCAAGCTACTCGTGGTGTATTCAATATGCCAACACAGTAACAATAATGGATCTTATTCCCAATGAACGGAGACATTCCTGGTGCCTGCTTGAGCAAATCGATGAGCAATGGGAAGATAAGTGATGAGTGACAACTTGTGACATTTTAAACCCAACTGGCTTCAGAACCATTTCTTTGCAAAACTCTGTTCCACACAGCATGCTGTGATGCCTCCGCCAGGGTTCCTAGTTTCTGGGGAGAATCCAGCACAGATGGAGCTGGGGCTCATCCTGACGCCTTGTGGAAGGGGCAGGGTTCATCCAGGGTAAAAGACATGTGGTCACAATTTCCCTAAGTCACCATGTGGGGTTGGCAGAGGAAAAGTTCTAAGTGAGTTGTTGGCATCTCTGTGGGAGTTGGAGTGGGTGGTGCCGGAGAAATGGTGAAGGGGAAGAAGGAGTGGCACTCTTTCCCATAACCTGCATGTCCCATGCAGCTTGATCTCAGAGGGAGAGTCAGCGTTTCTAACGGGAAACTGAGTCTGGAAGGTGATACACTTTCCTGATGAAGATCTTAAGGACCAAGGTTCAAATCTGACTCAGCCCTTTGCCAGTCACATGACCTTTGGCAATTGAGTTAACATCCTATGCTTCTGTTTCCTGGTATTAGACTAGGATGAAAAGACGACTTCAGTGAGATACTGTAGTTCAGAAACCCAGTCTGGTACCTGGCACGCATGGAGTGCTCTAAACAAAGTTATAATTTATTTTTATCATGGTAGAAATAGTTACAGAATAAGAGTCAGCTAGCAGTTACATAAAAAATTCAGCCGGCAGAGAGCTATAGCACATTAAATAGAAGGAGTGCTTGTGTATAAGTATCAACCTTTGATTACGACTCAAGCTCTTTAGTTTTAAAAAATACTGGGGAGGGTAAAATGAGATAGTACAATGGTAAAGACATTTGCCTTGCACACCACTGAATGGTCTCGGATCCTATCCAAGAGTGATCCTTGAGCACAGAGTCAAGAGTAATCCCTGCACCACTGGCTGTGACCCCAAAATAAAGTACTAGGAAAGAAAACCACACCTTTGTTAAGCAGGGCTTACGTAGCCAGGAAGGAAGAGCTTCCTATTAATATTTGTAAATTTCAATCCATATTTTATCTCAATTACAAGTTGGTTTATAACAATTACAATGAATCATGTTTAAAAAACAATTCAGGGACCAAGGATATGACTGAAGTGGTAGACTAGATGCCCAGTACGGAGGCTCCAAGTTTGATTTTGGGCACTGCTTGCTCCTGCCTCCCAATCACCATGGATAGACTGGTGGCAGTGTTTAGAGCAAGTATGATGTCAGTTCCTGACACCCTTAATGACCTCTGGGTGTGGATCCCTTTATCAAAAACTTAAAAATAACTATGTGTGCTGGTTCAACACAGTAGAGCTTCAAGTTTTACAAGCTAGGACACATCCTGGTGATCTATTGTGTGAGAATGTGAATGTCCTTTAAGTTGGCCTAGAAGTTAAGTTTCTGCTGCCGTTGTATTGCTTTCACTGTGATTAAGAATGAGAGAGAGAGAGTCTGGAGTGCTAGCACATGGGGACGGTGTTTGCCTTGCATGCAGCTGACCTGAGTTCAGTCCCTGGAATCACATATGGTCCCCCAAGCACCGCCAGAGTAATTCCTGAGCACGGAACCGGCAGTAATCCCTGAGCCGCTGGTGTGACCCAAAAAAGACCAAATGAGAAAGAGGAGTCTAGTCATGTTTTGTCTTCCTGTAGATCACAGCACAGATGACGTGGCTCAGTCTCAGGGTAAGAATGTCAGTGGACCTTTAATGGCTGTAGGAAATTTTGGATTCCACTAAAGATTCAGTAAGAAACTAGGCTGCTTGTGGAATGTAGGTCACATATCACACTTGAGGAATGTGTCTAAACAAGTCGTTTTCTTTGCCAAACACCCTGTTAGGATTTGCCAAGCCACTCACCTGACCTTACTCCACCAGAAATCTGAGGACTGGGGTTGTTGATTAATGAGTAACAAGCTGCTCTCCAGAAGGAAAATGTGTCCCTGTCCCGACACATTCATTTATTAGAATTATCGACATCAAGAGGAGTCACACATAATTTATAAAATGTACTAAAATGCATTTGTTGTAAATTTATAAAGTCAGTTGATTCTTATGGGATGCTTGAATTGATTTTTACTGACCCCTGAGATCCAGAGCCATCCTGAGATGCACTAATGGACAAGAGAAACTCCCATGGGCATGTCCATATATTTTACTCATAACAGTAAGTCGGCAGCAAAAACATACATATTAGAACATCACTCGATTATCAATGATACAAGTGACTTCTGCGTCATGTTACGTCATGGATTTGAAAACAGAAAGAAAAGGTGCTTGGGTTTTCATGCTACTTTACACTAGAACAGCTGCAGGCCTGACCCCTTCTAAATTTTAACTGATATCATTGACATTTCCTAGTTCTCAAGGAGGACAAAAGTATGACCAGTGTCCCCAAAACCAAACACTAGGCTGCTCCCTGTTTTGTTGATAAATTCTGGGGAAACACAATAGGCCTCATCCATGTCTGCATAATTTATAGGAACTTTGTGTGTGTGTGTGTGTGTGTGTGTCTGTGTGTCTGTGTCTGTGTGTCTGTGTCTTGTGTGTGCCATGGCAGAACTGAATGGTTGTAGTTGGCTAGAAACCTAAAATATCACCCATTTTCCATAGAGTAATGGTTTTAAGAAC
>JAJIBD010012930.1:0-58804 GCA_021461705.1 Cryptotis parvus | reverse complement strand
CCTGAGATACCACTGAGCATTGGCCCCTACATTCTTTGATATATGTCCCTAGCTGCAAAGTAATTCAGGCACCTACTCTATTGACTAGTCTCCCTAGAACACACATTTTCAACCTACGATAGTCATTATGGTAAAGCAGCGCAGAAGTCCTTCAAGCTCTATGATTGAAGTTCCTAATACAGATGAGTCCAGCAATAACGATGAGCTATATAACCTCCTGAAAAGGAATTTAGGAAGCAACTGTTAAAGATGTACAAGGAAATAAAAGAAACAATGGAATACCAAGTCAATAAAATACAGGAGGAAATGAGAGCAGAATTGAGTAAATTTCAGACCAAAGTACAAGCAGAAATGATAGACATTAAAAATGAGGTAAGTGAACTGAAAAAAACACAGGAGAAGGCCTCCAAATCAGAGTAACAGCTATTGAAGAAAGAATTAGTGATCTCAAAGACGAAGTTCAGAGATTCTGTAGACAACACCAGAAGATGGAAAAAAGACAACAATGAAGAGACTACCAGAGAAAATTGGGATGAAGTCACAAGGAACAACATACACGATCATTGGGGTCCCAGAAGGGCAAGAAGAAAACCCTGTGAAGAAGAAACTGTCAAAGCCATCATTGTTGACAAGTTCCCTGAACTGAAGAAAGCATGCTCCCAGATACAGGAGGTCCGAGGGATACCAGCTAAAGAAACCCCAATAAGAATACTCCAAGACACATCCTTATTAAAATGACAAAAACGACAGACAGAGATAGAATACTGAAAGCAGCAAGATCAAAGAAGGAAATCACATACAAAGGAGCATCCCTGAGATTTACAGCAGTCTTCTCAGATGAAACACTCCAAGCCCTAAAACAATGGTGGGATATTGAGAAAAGACTCAATGAACTTCAGGCCTCACCAAGAATTCTTTACCCAGCTAGACTTACTTTCAGATGCGAAGGAAAGAAACACAACTTCATGGACAAACAACAACTCAGGAAATTCATAGACTCAAAACCAACTCTCAAAGAAGGATTGAAGGGTCAATTGTAAAATAAGACAACCCAAAACCACAAAGTTTAAACAGAAAGATGGCACAAAATCCAATGACAATAATCTCTCTCAACATCAATGGTCTAAATGCACCAATTAAGAGACACAGGGGTGGCAAAATGGATAAAAAAACTGAATCCAACATTCTGCTGCCTACAAGAAACATATCTGAATAACCAGAGCAAACACAGACTCAAAGTCAAAGGCTGGAAGACCATTCTCCACACAAACAACCCCTCCAAAAAGGCAGGTGTGGCCATACTCATATATGACAATATAGATTTCAGGCTGAAAAAGGTTAAAAGGGACAATGAAGGCCATTTCTTAATAATTAAGGGGTATGTATACCAGGAAGAGATTACACTAATAAACATATATGCGCCAAACGAGGGGCCAGCAAAATACTTAAAAAGACTATTAGTAGACCTCAAAGAAGACATTAACAGTAGCACAATATTGGTCGGAGACTTTAACACTGCCTTATCGATGATGGATAGATCGACGAGGCTGAAACTCACCAGGGAAATACTGGACCTGAAGGAAGAAATGGAAGAAAGAGAGCTGGTTGATATGTACAGGACTTTTCATCCCAAAAAAAGCTGAATACACATTTTTTCCAGTGCACATGGAACATACTCCAAGATAGACAATATACTGAGCCACAAAGCATACCTCTACAAAATAAAAAAGATTGAAATTGTGTTGACTATCCTTTCAGATCACGATTCACTGAAAATAGTAGTGAACCATACACAGAAGCAGGGAGCTAAACCAAACATCTGGAAACTAAACAGCTCACTGCTGAACAACAAATGGGTCATAGAAGAAATCAAATGGGAAATCCAAAGATTATTAGGAAACAAATGACAAAGATGATACTAACTATCAGAACTTGTGGGACACAGCAAAAGCTGTGTTAAGAGGAAAGTTCATAGCTCTGCAAGCATTCATCAGGAAAGAAGAAAGGGCCCATATAAATAACCTGACCTCACAGCTGAAAATATTAGAAAAAAGACCAACAAGGGAATCCCAACCCAGGCAGAAGGAAGGTAACAGTGAAACTTAGGGAGGAAATCAACCAGCTGGAAACCAAAAAAAAACAATCCGAAAGATTAATGAAACCAAGAGCTGGTTTTTTTGAAAAATTAAACAAGATCAACAAGCCACTGGCAAGACTTGTAAGGACAGGGAAAGAGGGGAGCCCAAATAAACAGAATCAGAAATGAAAATGTTGACATCACAACAGAAAAAACAGAAATCCAAAAAGATCATGAAAGGTTACTTTGAGAACCTGTATGCCACAAAACATGAAAACCCAGAAGAAATGGATAAATTCCTGAAGTCCTATAACCTCCCACGGTTGAAACAAGAAGACCTCCAATACCTAAATAAGCCTATCACCATCGGGGATATTGAAATAGTAATTAAAAGTCTTCCCAAACACAAAAGCCCAGGTCCAGATGGGTTCACTGGCGAGGTTCTACCAAACCTTTAAGGAGGACCTACTGCCAGTCCTGTTCAAGCTCGTCCAGGAAATAGAAGAAACAGAAACACTCCCAAACAGCTTTTACGAGGCACATATCACCCTGATACCCAAAGCAGGGAGAGACAACACAAAGAAGGAAAATTACAGACCAATCTCCTTGATGAACACAGATGCTAAGATATTCAAGAGGAATACTAGCAAACAGAATCCAAAGATTCATCAAAAAGATCATACATCATGACCAAGTAGGATTCATCCCGGGAATGCAAGGATGGTTCAACATTCGCAAATCAATCAACATAATACATCATATCAATAAGAGAAAAAAATAAAAAACCATATGGTCCTATCGATAGATGCAGAAAAGCATTTGACAAGATCCAGCACCCATTCATGATTAAAACCCTCCAGAAGATAGGAATTGAAGGAAGCTTCCTCAAGATAGTCAAAGCCATCTACCAAAAGCCCACAGCGAGTATCATTCTCAATGGGGAAAAATTGAAAACCTTCCCTTAAGATCAGGAACACGACAAGATTGTCCTCTCTCACCTCTTTTATTCAATATAGTACTGGAAGTACTAGCCATAGCAATCAGAGAAGAAAAAGGACATTAAGGGCACCCAGATAGGCAAGGAAAAAATCAAGCTATCATTATTTGCAGATGACATGATATTATACCTAGAGAACCCTAAACTCTCGGCCCAAACACTCTTAGAAACAATAAATATGTATAATAGAGTGGCAGAGTACAAAATCAATACCCAAAAGTCTGTGGTTTTCCCTATACACAAACAAATAAAGAGAAGAAAGGGATATTAAGAAATCGATTCCATTCACAATTGTGCCACGGAAAATCAAATACATAGGAATCAGCTTAGCCAAGTGTGTAAAGGACCTATACAAAGAGAACTACAAGACACTGCTTCAAGAAATAAAAAGAGGACACGAGGAAATGGAAACACATTCCCTGCTCATGGATGGGGAGAGTTAACATTGTCAAGATGGTAATACTCCCTAGAGCTTTGTACAGATTCAAGGCGGTTCCTATAAGGATTCCCATGACATTCTTTAAAGAAATTGACCAAACACTCCTGAAATTCGTATGGAATAATAAACCCCCACGGATAGCTAAAGCAATCCTTGGGAAGAAGAAGATGAGAGGCATCACCTTTCCCAACCTCAAACTGTACCACAAAGCAACAGTAATTAAAACAGCGTGGTACTGAAATAAAAAACAGACCTGTGGACCTATGGAATAGAGTTGAGTATCCTGACACCCACCCTCAAAGGACATGATCACTTAATCTTTGATAAAGGTGCAGAGTACAAACTGGAGTAAGGAAAGCCTCTTAACAAGTGGTGCTGGGAAAACTGGACAGCTACATGTAAAAAAAATGAATTTGTACCTGTGTCTAACACCTTGCAAAAAAAATCAGATCAAAATGGATTAAAGTTCTCAATATCAGACCTGATTCCATAAAGTACGTTGAAGAAAATATAGGAAAAACCCTCCACGACATTGAAGCTAAAGACATCTTCAAAGGTGAAATACCATTAACAAAGCAACTAGAAGAAAATATAAACATATGGGTATACATGAAACTTAAGAGCTTCTGCACCTCAAAATAAACAGTGACCAAGACAGAAAGACAGTCCACAGAATGGGAAAGAATATTAAGCCAATATCCATCTGATAAGCGGTTAGTATCCAGGATATATCAGGCACTGGTACAGCTATATAAGCAAAAAAAGCCAACCCCATTAGAAAATGGGGAGAAGAGATGAACAGAAACTTTGACAAGGAAGAAATTCGAATGGCCAAAACGCATATGAAAAAAATGCTCATCATCACTAATCATCAGAGAGATGAAAATCAAAACAACAATGAGATATCACCTCACACCACAGAGACTGGCCCATATCCTAAAAGGGTAAAAGCAACAAGTGCTGGCATAGGTGCGGGAAAGAGGGGACTCTCATAAATTGTTGGTGGGGATGTCGACTTGTACAACCTTTCTGGAAAACAATATGGACATTACTCCAAAGACTAGAAATTGAGCTCCCCTTTGACCCAGCCATACCACTCCTGGGAATATACCCTGGGAAGCCAAAAACACACAGCGGAAACACAATCTGCACTTTTATTTTCATAGCAGCACTATTCACAATAGCCAGAACCTGGAAACAACCAGTATGCCCGAGAACTGATGACTGGATAAAGAAACTGTGGTATATCTACACAATGGAATACTATGCAGCTGTCAGGAAAAATGAAGTTATGAAATTTGCCTATAAATGGATGGATATGGAAAGAATCATGTTGAGTGAAATTAGTCAGAAGGAAAGAGAGAGACATGGAATGACTGCATTTATTTGCATGACATAAATATACCAGGTGATCTTACCAAAGGTGGTAATTGTCACAAGTGCGTGGGAGTCAGAGGTTAGGTAAGATAGAGAAGGGAACTTGTGTGAATAAATGTCTAAAGGTCTGACACCAACATAGAACTGAGCATTAAATACAGACAAAAAAAATGCAAATGATGGCTTCTAAGTGTAATGAGTGCAACCCACAATGTGTGGGAGAAGGAGAAGAGAGAGAGGGAGAGAGAGAGAGAGAGGAGATAAAGAACCTGCCATTTAGGCAGGATGTGGGAGGGGAGGGAATTGGGGACATGTGTGGTGGGTGATGGGCACTGGTGTAGGGCGGGGTGCTGGAACACTGTGTGACTGAAACCTCCAAGCGTGAACAACGTTGTAATTATATATCTCACGGTGGTATAATAAAATGTTAAAAAAAAAAACTTTCTCAAAGAAGAAATTCAAATGGCCAAAAGGCTTTTGAAAAAATAACCTTAATATTTCTTTTAAAAGTAAGCTGAAAGAAAATTTGTTTCACTTAGATATATGTTTAGACTTTTTATAATCGCTCTCTATATAACTGCATATTGATTTAAATGATATATTTTCGTTGCATATATTTTATCTCCATGCTTTCTACATATGATAGTGTTATCATTACAAGATAATCTCACTATTTAAATATTTTTCAATATGAAATGGGAGAATATTCAATATCTCATTTCAAAAAATTTTCTTTTGCTGTAAATTTAGTCATAAGAACAAAAACTATATACTCAGATTAGAAAGAAAGGCATGACAGAAAATTTTATTTGTATCAAGGCCAAAAGAAAAAATTTATCCAACTTATCAGAAAGATAAGAAAAAATTTTCCTAGAAGTAAATACAAGTCGCAATGCAGTTCAATCACTCGTATAATAATCTCTCTCATTTACTTCCTATAACATGCATAACCTATAAAATACAAAAAGGAGTAAACATAGGGAATCACTGCAATCTGCAGCTTTATTTCATGTGCTCTCCTGGGTCCATGATTTTAGATACTTTTTCAAAAAATCTTAGAATGAATAATTTAAATAAGAGATATTTCAGAAAATATGTGAAAGTGTTATCAGTATATGAAAGTGTTCATATCACTATTGGAAAGTTTTCTGAAATAGACACGTTTTGTTTATGCAACTTGAAGAGTACAGAATTCATATAATTTGGAACAAATTTTATAAAAACAGGTAAATAAGGCTCTAAAAATACTACATATATCACTTAGTAATGAACCCTTGATCCTACACAAGTTAAGAGAATAATTACCTGATATTTTTCATATTTCAGGCAGGAATAATGCTGAATATGGCGAGGGGGAATTACACCAGAAGATTGTTTTTTACAACTATGATAATATTTCAAAGGGGCATATTTTATTTGCTGTGTTTAGATTATTAGTCTCATTATCTAAGCAAACTATATACAGGACTTTAAGTTTGATTTACCCTTTGACATCACTTTTTTATAGACACTAATTTATGAATGAAACAGTGATATTAGATTTTAGTAATCATCTATATTTATGGTAAGAAGCACAAAACACGCATTACATCAGACCTGAATACATCTATTCCATTTTCTTAGAATGAATCTATTTCTTTACAAAGATGTTTTACTATATATTTTTGCTTAGCATATATTTATACTAAATACAACTTGCATATATATATCTATCTATATATATGTGTGTGTATTCAACTGAAGAACAAACCTATAAGAGGCAGTTATGAAATGTAATATTTAAATTTCATTAGCAAGAACATGGATTTACAGCTGCATCAAAATATCAAATAAAACTAAAAGTCTTAAACTTTTTCTAATACAAAAAAATATCTTCAGATGTTATATTTTTATTGCCTTGTTAGGGGGCCAGTGGTTACCTCAGTGGTTACCTCATGCCTGCACTCTCTAATCACTCCTCTAATCACTCCTGGCGCTGCTCCAGTCACCATTTGAGGTAAGTAAGATCAAACCTAGGTTAGTCACATGTAAGACAAGCACTTTACCCACTGTAATATTCCCTCTGACCCCATATTCTTCAGAATTCTACAATCTCTTCAGATTCTAATGAATATTTTTCCAAATTCTTACAAACTGAAAAAGTAGAGTGGAATACATAATACTTGTCAAAATTGTTGGTACGGAAAAGTCATTTTTGTTCATGCATAAGTAGATTTAATTATCGCAAGAAAAATATTTTAAAAGCAAAACAAATTATTCAAATTTTTAATTAATATTTATATTGACTTAGGACATACACTATCATTCAATAAAATGATTTTATATCAATATGGCGTGTCATCAGATATTTTAGAAATATTGATGAAGTATTTCAATTCTGTTTTTGGTAGAAAAGAATTTTCCCATATTAAGTATTTGAATTTTTTTTTTTTTTTTTTTTGCTTTTTGGGTCACACCCGGCAATGCTCAGGGGTTACTCCTAGATCTACACTCAGGACTTACTCCTGGCTGTGCTCAGGGGACCATATGATATGGGATGCCAGAGATCGTATCCGGGTCAATCATGTGCAAGGCAAATGCCCTACCCGCTGGACTATCACTCCGGCTCCAGGAAATTCTTAATTCATTTTATTTGCATTAAAATATTTCTTCCACATCTCTTAATAGCACTGAGAAAAATATTCTGCTCTCAACAAATAAAGTTGACAGCCAACTGCAATAAGAAATATGCAAAATATATGCAAAATATTGAATATAAAAATCAACATAAGGTATTAAAAATTCACATTTGAAAATATTACAAAAGTAAGTAGAAGAGCCTGTTAAATATAACATGCATACATGTTCATACAGGTAAATTTTTTTGAGAAAAAAAGCATTTTGTAAGATTGAGCTCTTATTCACTTATTTTTAGAAATGCTTATGTACCTCCTTGCAATCCTTTCGAACAATGAAGACATTTGATAAGTCTATATTTTTCCCTTAGTTGACATAATGTTATTTCTGCATCCAATTGAAATGTTCCCAAGGCTTACTAGTTTACTTTTACTCATATATTTGCTGACATATTATCTTATTTTAAATAAATATTTTATTTGGGAATACATTTTGTTTTACAGAAAACTTGCAAAGATAATTTATTGAGATTCTGTGTATCCCTCAGCTAATTTCCGTTTTCCCTGATGTTATCATCTTACAGTACCATGTGTTGCATTTGTCAAAACTAAGAACCCAACATTGATGCATTACTATTAACTAAATGCCAGACGTTTCTTAAATTTCCATTAGAGCTCTTTGTGGAAATTCAGTTCAGGATATCTATTGCATGCAGTTTCAGGTCTCCTTATTTTTTCTCTTTTGTGACCATTTCTCAATCATTCTTTTTCATGATTGTTTCAAAAAAAACTGGTCAGGTGGTTAATAAGACATCTTTAAGTTGTATGAGTTTATTTTTCTCCTTCTCACAATTAGACTGAGTTATGGTACTTGGAAAGAATATCACAGAGACTAAGGGATTTCTCATCACATATCAGGAGATATGACTTTACAGAGGATGTTTCCTCACTACTGCATTTGGTCATTTTGCTGTTTATTAGATTTTGCTATTAAAAGTTTCTATTTCCTTTTTCCATATTTAATTACTTGAAATCAAATCACTAAGTCTGGCCAATTTTCAGTAGAAGTAAGATTATTTTCCATCTACTGGAGGAGCACTATCTGTTTTTATTAGAATTATTTCAATTGCTTTTATTCTATTATTTATTAATCTTTATATATCACTATCTTCCCGTTCATCATCGATTTGCTCGAGCGGGCCCCGGTAACATCTCCATATGTCCTGTCTCATGGTAGTAGAGCCCACGGGCATCTGCTTGCTCCAGGAACATAAAGAGCCTCAGTACATTCGGGAATGAGGTCTATAATTGTTACTGGTATTTGGCATATCAAATACAACAAGGGTAGCTTGCCAGGCTCTGCCGTGCAGGTAGCATATCTTAGTCTCTCTGATATATATCTTTATATATATTACTGTGTTAATCCACTACCATTATTTCATTGCTTAAATATTTCCAAATTTTTATGTAGGCAGATAGACAGGACAGAGCCCATGGATATGGAATTACTAGGATGTAATAAAAAAATACATTCTGAGGATGTATCACTGTATCACTGTCTTCCCGTTCATCATCAATTTGCTCGAGCGGGCACCAGTCATATGACCTGTCTCATGCAAGTAGAGCCCAAGGGCACCTGCTTGCTCCAGGAACATAACGAGCCTCAAACCATCCTTTCAGGTCATGGGAATGAGTTCTATAATTGTTCCTGGTATCTGGCATATCAAATACGACACAGGTAGCTTGCCAGGCTCTGCCATGCGGTAGCATACTCTTGTAGTCATCTAAAAATCCAGCATTTATTGATGAACCTTGTGGCCACGCGAGCCAGGCTATGATAGGCTGGTCTGCTGGGTGGAGTTCTGATGAGGGGGAAGTCCGGTGTGGAAAATGGAGGCCCTCATGGAGTGGGGGTCGTCTGGCTGGTTGTGAGGCTCTGCTGGGGTGGCGGGCCAGGGCTAGAACCTGCCATCCTTCCCGGGCGCCTCATTAGCGGCTGGGCACAGGGAGAGCCAGTAGCAGCTCTGCCTCATTCTGTCTCTGGATCAACATACCTGGGTGGATTAAAAAAGACTGCAGCAGGGTGGATCTCAATGAGGCAGGCTCTGATAGCCTGGTCTGCTGGGTGGAGTTCTGAAGAGGGGGAAGTCCGGTGTGGAAAATGGAGGTCCTCATGGAGTGTGGGGTCTTCTGGCTTGTTGCTTGTTGTGAGGCTCTGCAGTCTGAGGATGTATTTTTTTTGTAATAAAACAGTTCCAAGGTTGCAAAAAAGTCCATTTCGTGAGAAATAAGAACTAAGGTCTGATAAGGCTTCACCTGGAGCCCAGAGACCCCAGAAAAGGCTGGATCAGCACCCCATCCACCACCTCACAGAAAAGCTATGGCAGTAACAAAGGATAGGAAAGGAATTTCAAAGACTACCCAACACTACTCCCTTTGAAAACTAACCTAGCACCTGTACTTTAACCTAGGTAGATACTCAATGTAGAGGCAGTTTGGGAAAGACCTATAAAAGCCACCTGAGCAAAGGAATGGTGCACATATGCTGTCTGAGTCCTTGCGCTGATTGAGTCCACATGCTGAGCATGTCTCCCCCCAACATCTCCCCTTTTTGAGTACTCTCTCTCTCTCTCTTTCTCTCTCTCTCATTTTTTTCTTCTTCTACCCCTTCTAAAATCACCAAATAAAATCTGTTTTACTCTGGTGCCAGAGCAATAGTCCAGCAGGTAAAGGCCTTGCCCATGTCCAACCCAAGTTCATTCCCTGGCATCCCATATGGTCCCCAAGCATGGTCAGGAGGAATTCCTCAATGCAGAGCCAGGAGTAACCCCTGAGCATTACCCTGTATGAAACAAAATGAAAAGAAAATAAAAGAGACTGTTTACTTCACTGCTCATCTCTTCCTGAAATTCTTTAGAGAGATGAAGACAAGAACCTGCAAAGCCTAGGTGAAGCTAAGCCTTCCCAGTGGGTCCCAGAGCAGCAGAGGCGAGTTGGGAGAAAGTGACCATCTCTCTCCTGCTGGCCTCACATAAGCCAACCTTGGGGACCCACCTACTCATTTTGACAATTGAGAGCTCTTTGCTAAGCACTATTTTGACATTTATAGACTTTTTTTTGCTTCTACTACTTTACAGCATGCTAGGAATATTTTACATCTTAATTGTCCCATTCCTAAAATGAGTCATTCTCTTTAATCATTTCCAGTTTTTCTCTTTTCTCCTACTGATGCCAGTTGGGGTCCCCAGATGCATTACGTGAAGTAGGAAGAAGACAGGCAGCAAACTTGAGAACAGAAATTGCCCTTCACTCTCCTTCCTCTGCTACCCTGGGAACTGCTGGAGAAACCTAGAAGCAATGATATTCTACTATTTGCCTTGCTCCTTGTGAGAATGCAAAGTCAGTGCTAGACTCACTCAGGCTTTTTCGGTTCATCACTTTTCCCGCCTCTCAAAAAATGAAATTCAGGAGGAGATAAGCAGTAAAAATACAATGATTTTAAGATTTTTATTTGGAAGTTTTGGGAGAAAGAGAAAGAGAGAGAGAGAGAGAGAGAGAGAGAGAGACAGAGAGAGGGAACACTGAAGAAAGAACACAGCTTCTCCAGAGCAGACACAATCAGTATTAAAATATAAAGGAATGAAAGTACACATCTCAAGAGGGATGGGTGGAGGTGGCAATGCTCTGAAAACACATGTGCTGTAATTCATGGGCACAGGAAGCACATGTCAGGGTTTCATTTGTTCAAGCTGCCTTTTAATGGGTTTCCTCCCAAGCTGTTCCACCAGTGACTTTCTCTCTAGGTAGGATTCCATTGCCGGGATGTTTGCCAAGTGGTAGATTTTGGAGCTGTGGATCGTCTTCTTTGATCTTTCTTTCCTGGGCTGTGTGCCTATTGGAACTTCTCTCAGAGGGGTGTCGGACATTGCTGTGTTTGTGCTGGCAATAGGTCAGCCGTCAGTTCTTACTTTCATAGTACATATAACCTATTTTTTTCTTTTTTTTTTTCAGCCTTAGGCTAGTTGTTTTTTTTTTACTTCCAAAAACTCATTGCTATGGGGAAGGGGAGGCTGAGGAAGAATTGGTGGGGCAAACCTGCTCCTTTTCTCTATTTACCTTCTGCCTTCTTCACAACTGAAGCAAAATATTTTTGTTGAGTAAGTTACTTAGACAAGTGGAAAAGAAAGAAAGGAAATGTGTTCAAGAGAGAACAACTGCTTCTCCAAAGCGGAAAAGCTGAGAATAACTTTTTGAGGAAGGTTATATGCATTTTCAACAAATTGTCTTGGCCTGGGTTCTCTGTATACATTCAATTTAATGTGGCTAAATGTGGCTATTAGTCACAAAGGTTACCTTAGACTCTTAATGCTACTTCATACAACTATAGTGATCTTGAGGTTCCTTGTAGCTTTCCCCTTTCTATGGAGATCCACCCTTCTTTGAGTGATACCTTTGTTTCTCCAAGAGTTCAGGTTTTGCATTTCAAAGAGATGCGGATTTCATTCCTTTGGGCTACTTCAGTACTGGGCAATTTCCTTCAATCTTATTATTTCTCCAATATGCCAGAACCTCCGATCTATCAGCATTCAAAGTTTAGTTTTTCATAGTACATATAACTTTTTTTTAAAAAGTTGAGTTTATTTGGATAGTCTTATTAGTTGTTTTTACTGTTTTTTTACCCTTGCTCCTTCAATTTAAATCCAATAAAGGCAAGCATTTTTGTTTTATCCATTGGTTATATCTACTATAAAGAATAGTATTCGATGCAAAGCTAAGAAACAAATAATTTTTGTAAGTATACCCATGTTTGTCATAAACATTGAATTATCTAATTATATTTTAACTAGCATGCCATTAGGGTCTGAAATTGTGTTTACATTTGAAAACAATAATAGGTGTGTGTGAGGACAAGATGGTTAAAAGAAGGGTAGGGTGTTTGCCTTGCAAGTGGCTGACCCATGTAAGCCCGGGTTCCCCGCCCCCATATGGTCCCCTGAGCACCGCCAGAAGTAATTCCTGAGTGCAGAGCCAGGAGTAACCCCTGAGCTTCGCTGGGTGTGACCCAAAAAAAGCAAAAAAAAAAAAAAAAAATTGAAAGAATTCTCACGGAACTCGGGATTTTATTTTGTTAACACTGTTGGGTAAAGGATACAGGCTTAGCAGAGTAATAGGTTAGGATGTGGATCAATGTTCACAAAACAACATAATTTATCTCTATCACAAGGTACTTATGCAGAGCGTAGATTAGGGAAGATCATCCCATGGAAGTAGAATTTCTGAGTAGTAATAAAATCACCTAGCCCTAAAGCCATCAGGACTCACATTGTGGCTACAGCAACTAAGACCCTATAAGACCTTACACAGGAGCTAACTCAGAGAAGACTGGCACCATTCTAGAGAAGATCCAGAGGGAATAAAAGGTCAGGGAACAATTTCAAAGAGGACCATCAACCACTCCCAACTACCCTCTTGACAACCACCCTCACAATGAAGGACTATCTAGCTAGAAAGCCACATGCGGGCAGATTGGAGAAGCCCTATAAATGCCAACGTGAACACAGGAAGCACTGACAGATGCTGCCCAAACCCATGTGCTGCTTGTGTTCACATGATCAAGCTCATGTGGTGCCCCAGGACATGTGACACCCACATCTCCTCACTTGAGATCTGTACTGGGGTTCTCTCAGATTCTGAGGAAGCCCACATTCTCTTTTGAGCATATTACTTTCTCTCCCTTTTTCTGTCTCCTTCCCTTTCCTTAAAAACTCAGATAAAATGAAGTAAAAACGTTACTTTATTGCTCCTCTACTCCTGAAATCATTCTACCTTTGTATACAGAGTTCTGACAGTGCTGGAGAGATAGTACAGTGCATAATTCAGATAGTACAGTACATAGAGCACTTCGCTATTGGCCAATTGTATTCAATGACTGAAATCCATTGTGGACTCCTGAGCCCCTTTAGCTCTGACCCCTGAGCAAGAGTCAGGAGGCAAGAGGGCTTAGTAAGCCCTGAGTTCTGCTGGATGTGGCTCCAAAACCAAAAAGATTAAAAAAAAAAATTGTTCGCATGATCAAGTGACTATATTGAATAATTGTTTTCTGATTTTATATAATGCAAGAGATCATGAAACTTAGAATCAAAAAATATTTTACTGTTTTAATATTTATGTCCAATTTATTTATTTTAGGTATTTTGCTTTTATAGGACTAAAAGCACTGTTTAAACATTTTCTAATCACTGTTCACATTTTGCAAAAGTTAGAAAATGTCAAAATCCATCTGCTTGATTAATTTCTCATTTCAGATACATTTCAAATGACAGAGAAAATCAAATGAAACCCAACACTGATTGAATTATGATCAAGATGTTCAACTTAAACCACATACACAAGGATTTAGACTTAATAAGCAAACAAAAATGTGTTTTGCAAGTCAATGTTTGCTCTCTGGGGATATATCCCTCTTCTCACATAGGCAGATAATCCCCTGTCATTGCTTTATTTTGTGGTTTGGCAACATTTGTGTTGTTTTCTTCCATGATCAAAGAAACTACCAAATTTGTCAAAGACATCCAATGTTTGTTCCCTTAAGAAAAAAAATGAAACTATGCAATGATACTATTGTCTGGGGACTTAATAGTATCTAGTTGCATATATTTCTATATATATATCTAGTTGCATTTATTTCTATGATGTTGTAAAATTCTAGGTAAAAACTTTTGCATTCTGGAATATAGAAAATTCAAAAGGAAAGCTATTTTGTTGTTTTTCTCCTCAATGCTAAAGATATAATAATAATACAGTTTATAAAAAGCATTCACTCCCTCACTCCACGGGCGCCGCCATTTTTCCACTTCTGTACTTCCCTCTTGTCAGAACTCCACCCAGCAGACCAGCCCATCACAGCCCGGATCACCGACACCCACCCTGCCGCAGCTTTTTCCTCAATCCAGCCCAGGTATGCTGGTCCAGAGACTCTCACACATGGGGCAGAGCTGTTCCTTGCTCTCCCTGTGCACGGCCGTTCATGAGGCATTCGGGAGGCATGGCAGGTTCTAGCCCTGGCCCACCACCTTGGCAGAGCCTCACAACAAGCCAGACCACCGCTCCTCACTCCACGGGCGCCGCCATTTTCCACTTCTGGACTTCCCTCTCGTCAGAACTCCACCCAGCAGACCAGCCCATCACAGCCCGGATCACCGACACCCACCCTGCTGCAGTTTTTTCCTCAATCCGGCCCAGGTATGCTGGTCCAGAGACTCTCACACATGGGGCAGAGCTGTTCCTTGCTCTCCCTGTGCAAAGCCGTTCATGAGGCAGTCGGGAGGCATGGCGGGTTCTAGCCCTGGCCCACCACCTTGGCAGAGCCTCACAACAAGCCAGACCACCGCTCCCTCACTCCACGGGCACCGCCATTTTCCACTTCTGGACTTCCCTCTCGTCAGAACTCCACCCAGCAGACCAGCCCATCACAGCCTGGCTCACTTGCGGCCGCCTTGCGCCAGTTCATCAATAAATGCTTTATTTGGAGGTGTTTAAAAGAGTTTGCCTCCCGCTCGACAAGCCTGGCAAGCTTCTTGTGTTGTATATGATATGCCAAATTCCAGTAACAATTATATTAGGTCATTCCCATGACCTAATATAATGGTTTGAGGCTCTTTATGTTCCTGTAGCAAGCCGATGCCCCTGGCTCTACTGGCATGAGACAGGACATATGGAGATATTACTGGTGCCTGCTCTAGCAAATAGATGATCAACGGGAAGATCGTGATCGTGATAAAAAGCATTATTATTGTAAAGACAAATTTCTAAGTTGTGTAAACAATGGCATCAAAACCAGTCTCAGTCTATTACTATAGAAAGATTCCTCATAACTTCAAGATACATAATAAAAGAAGTAATATTTTTCGACTTGAATGGCATTCTTGCTAGGACATATATCTTAGAGTTAGCATGAAAAACTATGTTATAGTTCTACTTTACCTGGTATTTAGAGACAGTATTTCACTCTAAATAATTTTATACATTGTTTCATTCCATCTCTTTATTCATTGACTATATATTTTCAAATTTACTTAATAAGTCATACTTATTGTCCTCACTGCTCATAAAACTTTGTCATTTAGACAAGAATAAAGTAATGCAAAATTTGAATATCTGTCGGAAATATTTCTTGATGGAGTTCCACAAAGTGACCTTCTGCATTGTTATTTAAGTTCTTATATGCAAATTACTGTTCTCCTGTTCTTTTTTTTTGTACCACACAACACGCCCCTGGCTAATCAGGGCTTACTCCTGACTCTGTGCTCAATTATCATTCTTGGCTATGCTTGAGTACCAAGTGTTGTACCAGGGACAGAACCTGGGTTGGGCATGTGCAAGGCAAATACCTTACTATCTGTTTTATCTCTCCTGCCCCCGGTATATGCTTTTTCCTGATAAATGATACCCAAGAATAATATCGAAGCTAATATTCTGTTCCTAAGCAGGCTGTTATGTGCCTCATTGAGAAATTTCAAGAATAACGTAAATTTATTTTGAACAGGTAAATAAATTTTGAACAGGATTCATGCCCTGCTAAAAAAGACTCCTGTAAATTCCACTGAATATATTGTCAATATTTAACAGTGAATTTAAAATGCTGCCAATAAACAGAATTGTATGAAGCAAGCTTCCTAATGATCTGTTGCTGAAAGGAATTGCAGGAACTCATTTCTTCATTTTTCCTTAAAAACAATGATACATGTTTCATCAATTTAGTATTTCAACCACTATCTAAAATATAACTACAGTAAATTATAATAAATTATAATAATGTTATTTGCCATGGAGGAATAGATACAGCAAGTTCAAGTTAAATCCTAAAAACATCTTTTTTGTAATATCTAATTTCACAAAAAGTAATACCCAGCAATCAAACAAAATAAAAATCTAATTAAAATTAAGATGGTAATTGAGTGTGTTAAAATGCATTCCAAATTCTGTTTGATTCTCTTTCGAGCAAGGCAATCTACAAAGATGTCTTATTTTTTATATTGCTTGTGTTTTTTTTTATCCTTTTGTGCGGTCACAAAACTCCTGGCAATGCTCAGGCGATACTCCTGGTTTTGCACTCAGGAATTACTCCCTGGCACTGCTAGGGGAACATATGGGATGCTAGGGATTGAACCAGGGTCAGCAGCGTGCAAGGCAAATACCCTATCTGCTGTGCTATTGCTCCTGCCTATATATTGCTTGTTTTGATAATCAATATTAGTCTACAGTATAATTGATACATTGTAGATTCTAGTAATCAAATGGCTATGGTTTAAGCTCATGAAAGCTGTAAAATGAAGAGTTAAAAATTTAGATCATTGTGTTTGAAAATCATGAATTTAAAATATATAATCTGTATGATAGCAACTTACTTTGTCCAATAGCTCTTTATTAAGTATGCCATATTAGTAATAGATATGCTTACTGAAGTCCAAACATATTAATAAAGAAACCCAAATAAATCACATACTAGTGAGGAAATGGTTTCAAATTTAAAAGTTGGCAGTTCTGACACTCATTGCAGGGAAAAAAAAAGTAATCAGGTAAGAGCTTCTGATTGATAATATTTCATATATGCATTAAATTCCCATTTTCAGATCCGTTCTTATTTCATACTGACTATAGTATATATTCATATGAACATACATATGTACAATATGCATATCTTTATATTTAAGTTTATTTTTGCTAAACATTTCCCATTTTATGGAGCAATGGTCAAACGGATAGGGCATTGCCTTGCACATGACCAATTTGGATTCGATCCCTGGCATCCCTTATGGTTCCCGAGTACCATTGGAAGTAATTTCTGACTGCAGAGCCAGGAGTAAACCCTGAGCATCGCTAGATATGATGAAAAAAAGCAAAATATATATAAATAAATAAGTAAATAAATAAATTCAATGTATAAAAGTAAGCAAAACAACTATTTTCTTTTCAGCCTCACTAATTGCTATTTCTGCAGTATATTTATAATTTGAAATTTTGTATTACTTATATTCAGCGCCATCTTTTAGAAATATAGTTATTCTTCTTACAGTAGGGTATGAACTTTTGGAAGATTATTTCAAAGTAAAATTTTCCCTAGGATTCTGTTAGGAAATAAATAATTTGAAACTTAGCTAACAAACCACTTAAAGAAATGGAATGGTTTTCATCTTCAAAAAGAGCTCTTTCAGAACTACTGACGACAAACCAAACTTTCTTCTGAACATAAACCCCAAAACTACCGCAGCTAGTTACAATTCTGTAGTCTTACTAATATTCTGAAATTCATTTCAGTGCATGTGTGCATGTGTGTTTTTGTGTTTTAATTTATTACGCCTTTTTGGTATTTTGATAAAAGATTCTTCTGAATTTTTGTTGATTTTATTGGAGCATATTATAGTCCCAAATCCACTGGAGATATTTTCAATATTTCAAAGAGGTAGGTTTTTTGACATTGCCTCTTATCAATACAGTGGATGTTTTAGTTGAACATTTGAAATGTGCTGTGGTTCACTTATTTCAGTTAAAATTGCTCAGTGAAGATCAAGGCAGATGACAAAATTCAATTCTTCCCAAAGGTCTCACTGTAAAACTACAGTATTTGTTTTCTGGATCTGTGACAAGTAGCGTACTCTGCTGATAAATACAGATAGCACCATAGATATTAGTGACACTGTCACATTGCATCACACAGTTTCCAGTGAATAACTTTACTGTCTGATTCTCGTTCTTTCTGTACCTGTTTTTATAAGGTGATGACTTCAGCTTTACTATCCTGATGTAGCACTCCCAGAAAAACATAAGTGCACCCACCACTTGATATGCCCATTTCCGCTTGGATCTAGGAATTTGTAGTGCTGTACACAAGCACTTTCATTCTACACATATAAACATGTACACATGTACACACGTACACACTTTATGCTTATCCCTTTGTCAATCTAGGAATTTGGAATGCCATACACAGGACTTTCATGCTACACATACATATACACATGTGCACACACACTATATATTATATCTTCTCTGATATTGGTTCTTGTTTCTTTCCTATAGAAAAACAATCTCAAACACTAACCAATTTACTACCTTCCTTAAGGTTTTATGGCAAATTACACACAGCTGAAATCAATGGACAAGCTTTCAAGCAGGGTTTCTCAGGGTTTGATTCTCCACACACAGCATTTGCCAGGAAATCTTAATTATTGTTTAGCCTCTGCTGGAGAGTGACTCCCTATGGTGAAAATCTTCTGCAGCAAAGACAAAGTCACTCCCACTGGACTAGCTCTGGAATAACTCAGAGGATAGACAATATGGTCTCCAGAGTCTCCATCCAGACTCATACAGAAAAAGTTTAGCAGGCATCATCATTCCTTAATTAAAACCAGGTACAGTGACTCATTCACCAACAGTTCAGTTCCTGTCATTCTTCATTTGTTAGAGGTCAGTGTTTGACAATTAGAACAAAAAAAAGGCAGAAATATTACTAAAACAGAAGAACACAAAATGGAAAAAAGATACTCGAACAAATAGTTTAGAATTCAAAAATACAAATAATGAATCTTCTAAGTTTTCGTGTCATTAATGATATTAGGAAAATGAGCTACTATCCGTAATTATACTCAAAGCATTACACAAACTATAGGCACATCCCAGTCTAAAATAATTGGCAAACTTATTGAAAGAATACATTAATGTTATTATAAGTTCACAAGCAGTAACAAAGATATAAACCTATATCTAGGTGACTTGGGTTCAAATCCCTACGCTATTTAGTAGTATGATCTTAGGCAAGTTATTGAAACTGTGAGGGCATTTGAATTTTTAGTTGTGAATGGAAAATATATTAAGTAGCTTAGAGAATTACTGTGAAAACATAAATCCAAATAGATCTATTATAGTTAAAATAGATCTTAAGTGATAATAGATCTTTGAGCTTACTGACAGGTCAATATGATATTCATTAGCAGTCATTCTATTCTTATTAAAGTTAAAAATTAAAGTTAATTTTTAACTTTAATAAGATTTTATACTTTATAACATTATACCTTAAATACTTTTTATAACATGAAACATTATATTTTATAAAATGCTATTTTATAACATTATATCATAAAATGCTTTATAATATAGATTAGATTAGATTAGATTATAAAATTATGTGCCAATTAGAATTGGAAGGAATGAGAGTGAAGATAGACGGCCTCAACTACACCACCTCTGCCTTCGCTGATGATATTGTTCTAATAACACCAAACATTAGCCAAGTGGGACAAATGCTGGCTGACTTTGACCAAGAATGTGGAAAGATAGGTCTACAGCTGAATCTCAACAAAACTATGATTATGAGAAATGAACTAGTTCCAGAGCCCCCATTCACCCTCAACGGAAAAGGCATCTCTGGATTCAGCAATTATGTGTACCTGGGTTGAGAAGTCAACATAATGAACGACCTGAAACCTGGGCTGTGCACTAGGAAAAGAACTGCATGGAATGCCTTCAAAAGCATCGAAGAAATAGATAAAGCGACGAAGAGCCTCCGGCTCTGGGCACATCTCTTAAACTCCACCGTTCTCCCTCAGAGACCTGGGCTCTACGAAAGCAGGATGAGAATGCTATTCGGGTCTCCCAGAGAGGAATAGAAAGAGCTATGCTTGGAATATCACGCCTTACTCAGGTGAGAGAAAGGATCCAGAGTTCCGAGCTTCATCGCTGTTCCAGAGTCAGGGATTCTGTCTCATTTGCCAAGGCCTCGGAAACTCAGATAGGCTGGACATGTAATGCGATTTGGAGACAACCGCTGGACTAGAGCCATTACTGACTGGATCCTACAGGATGTCAAAAGATCACGTGGCGCCCACCTACAATATGGTCAGACTTTTTGTCAAGACCCTGAAGGAATGGTTTGGGCTCTTCATATTCCTGAAGCAACCAGTTGCCATTGGGCTACATTGGCACGTGATAGGGTCAAATGGAAATGTTACTGGCACCCGCGCGAGCAAATCGATGAATAACGGGATTCAAGTGATCAAGTGATAAAATTGTATATAAACATTATATTATGCTATGTTATGTCATGTTATGTCATGTCATGTCATGTCATGTCATGTCATGCCATGTCATGTCATGTCATGTCATGTTATGTTATGTTATAAAGAGGAATATTCCAAGAGCTCTTCTTGGAATATCACGCCTCACTTAAGTGAGAGAAGGAATCCAGAGTTCGAACTCCATCGCTGTTCCAGAATCAGGGATGCTGCCTCATTTGCCAAGGCACTGAAAATTAGATGGGCTGGATATATAATGTGATTTGGAGACGACCACTGGACTAGAGCCATTACCGATGGGATCCCAAAAGATTGAGTGTATCTAGTGGATCACTGGATCATTAAAAGATCATGTGGCCACCCACCTTCAAGATGTCAGACTTCTTCGTTAAGAAACTGAATGAACGGTTTGAGGCTCTATGTATTCCTGAAGCAAGCAGATGCCATTGGGCTACACTGGCATATGATAGGGTCAAATGGAAATGTTACTGGAGCCAGCTCGAGGAAATTGATGAAAAACAGGATGTCTACTGATCTAGTGATGTTAATGCAAGGAGAACAGTAGAGTAGAAGAGATGTGCCCAGAGCTGGAGGTCTTTGTCCATTTAGCTATTTCTTTGACACTATTGAAAGCTGTTCTCTTCCTCCTACACAGCTCAGGGCCAAGGTCATTCGTCATGTTGACTTCTAGACCTAGGTACACATAACTGCTGCATTCAGAGATGTTTGTTCCATTGAGAATGAATGGGGCTTCTGGAACTAATTCATTTTTAATGAACATAGTTTTGTTGAGATTCAGCTGTAGACCTACTCTTCCACAACTTGATCAAAGTCAGTCAGCATTTGTGCTGCCTGGCTAATGTTTGGTGTTATTAGAACAATTTCATCAGCAAAGCAGAGGTGGTATAGTTAGTGATGGTCTATCTTCACTCCCATTCCTTCTCATTCTAATTATTGCATAAGATTCTCAAGGGTGGCCCTGAAGAATTTTGGTGAAATGGTATGACCTTGGTGAACACCCTTTTGACATCAATGATCACTTCCTTGTAAAATGCTGAGATCCTGGTGGTGAATCTATGATACAGCTCATGAACGATCTTGATATATTGGGTTTGAAGCCCTGTTTGGCTAGGGCTATGATGACCGCTTGCATTAGCATACACCTCACATACCTAGGCCCTATGAAAGAAAAATGAGAATGCTATTCTGGTCTCCCAAAAGAGGAATCAAAAGAGCCTTGCTTGAAATATCATATCTCATCTAAATGAGAGAAGGAATCCAGAGTTCCGACATCCTTCGACAATCGAGAATCAGGGACTCTGTGTAGTTTGCCAAGACATTGAAAATCAGATGGGTTGGTCATGTTATGTGACTTGGAGATGACTGCTGGACTAGAGTCATTACCTTTTTGGATCCCATGAAATGTCAAAAGATCCTGTGGTCACCCACCTACAAGTTGGTCAGACTTCTTCGCCAAGATCCTGAACAAACAGTTTGAGGCTCTTCGGATTCCTAGAACAAGCAGAAGCCATTGGACTACACTGGCACTTGAGAGAGACAAACGGAAACATTACTGGTGCCAGTTTAGCAAATCAATGAATAATGGCAAGTGAAGTAATCAGTGATTAATAACATTTCTAAAACCATACAGTAAAATATCTAAATATTTATATTTTTATGATCTAAAATTTTATAATAAGCAAAAATGGGATTGAGAAAAATATGAATGATTTTTCTATATAAATTTTTAATTTAGATTGAAATCAAATTAAGACAGCTTTTATGAAAGGGTATTTATTCTATTTTTAGGACAAAAATATCAGTGAATTCAAAATATATCTTGGAAAAGATGTTGCTGTGGTCTACAGTATAGCTTTATGAAAGGTTAACATTAAAATTATTTTGTTGCTTTGTAAAGTTTAACAATTAAATCATTTTGTTGCTTTTATTGAGCAAAAGAAAAAATTCATATGGATTTTTTTAATTTACATCATTACTGTTGGAAACTTCTGAATTCATCCTACCTTTTATTTTTTAAAATGTATATTTCTACTGAAATATATAATCATATTCCATAATGTATCTCTATAAAAATTAAATGCTGAAAAGAGATGAATAAATATTTAAAATTTGAGATCCAATTACTTATAATAGAAACCATACATCTGCATTTAATAATTTAAAACTTAAATTTGGGAGTTTCTAATGAACTAGAAAAACATGAAGTTTATTTCTTAAATTTTAATTTCTAGTACCTGAACACATTATTCTATAATGAAAAAGGCAATAGATAAATGAAAAAATATCTCTAATGGTATGAAAACAATATCACAAGAGATAAGTCTTCTGTGAAAACAGCTGAATTTTAACTGAAATTACATATTAATTTATGTGAAGTACATCACATTTCCAGTATTTAAAAACAATTCTGGACCAAGAGTTTTATGACTCTACACATTTAATAGAAGAATTAACCAAGCTCATTGAAGTTTGTAGGGAGTTCAGGATGCCACTCTGTCTCACGTTCATTAATTTAAAAAAAGCCTTTGTTTCTGTGGAGACTGAAGCGGTCATTGAAGCTCTACCAAACAGGGCGATCAAACCCAATACATCAAGATCCTTTGTTAGCTGTATTACGGATTCACCACCAGGATCTCACCATTCTACAAAGAAGTGATCATCTATGTCAAAAGAGGGGTTCAACAGGGGTGATACCATTTCACCACAACTCTTCAGCACCACCCTGGAGAACATCATGCAACAATTAGAATGGGAAGGAATGGGAGTGAAGATAGATGGTCGGCAACTACACCACCTCAGCTTCGCTGATGACATCCTTTTAATAACACCAAACATTAGCCAAGTGGCACAAATGCTGGCTGACTTCGACCGAGAATGCGGAAAGATAGGTCTACAGCTTAATCTCAGCAAAACTATGTTCATGAAAAATGAACTAGTTCCAGAGGCCCCATTCACTCTCAATGGAACAAACATCTCTGAATGCAGCAGTTATGTGTACCTAGGTCAAGATGTCAACATGATGAATGAACTAAAACCTGAGCTGCGGAGAAGGAAGAGAGTGGCATGGAATGCCTTCAAAAGCATCAAAGAAATACCTAAAAAGACAAAGAACCTGAGCTCCAGGCACATCTCTTCAACTCCACCATTCTCCTGTATTAACATACGCTTCAGAGACCTGGGCCCTACGGAAGCAGGATGGGAATGCTATTCTGGTCTCCCAAAAGAGGAATTGAAAGAGCTATGCTTGGAATATCACCCCACACTCAAGTGAAAGAAGGAATCCGGAGCTCAGACCTGTTTTGCTGTTCCAGAGCCAGGGGCGCTGTCTAGTTTGCCAAGGCATCGAAAATCAGATGGGCTGGACATGTAATGCGATTTGGAGATGACCACTGGACTAGAGCCGTTACTGACTGGATCCCACGGGATGTCAAAAGATCACGTGGGCGCCCACCTACAAGATGGTCAGACTTCTTTGTCAAGACCCTGAATAAACAATTTGAGGCTCTTTTCGTATTCCTGAACCAACCAGATGCCATTGGGCTACTCTGGCATGTGATAGGGTCAAATGGAAATGTTACTGGCGCCTGCTCGAGCAAATCGATGAATAGATGAATAATGGGATGTCAAGTGATCACGTGATCAAGTGAATACAAGAGTTAAAAGTTATTAGAATCAAAATAGAAAATTATCTGCATTTGCTTTTTTAAGAATCCTTTGTTAAAAAGTAGATGGCATCTTCAAAATTAAAATTTTGAGCATTCAAAGTTTCAGTGGCATCTAATTTTCTAAATAATATATTTCTTTTATTAAAATTGTTGAATTTAGATTATTTAGGGAAACAGTATTAAAACAAATATGCAGGGGTCAGAAAGATGGTTGCAGTAGGCAGGGCTCTTGACTTGTGTGCTGTAGGCCGGTTCTATCTCTGACAACATATTTGGCTCTAATTTATTTTTCACAGTCACCCTTAACTGTTTTATGCTGACACTGAATTATTCCTAGTATGATTTCTTACAATTGTGAATTTACTCATTTTTTGCTCTGTTCTATAATGCAGGCCTGGGACCTGACCGATCCTGAAATCCAAGTTTGATCCTTAACAACATATTCTGGTCCCCTGAACTCCATTGGCAGTGATCCCTGTGCACAGAGCCAGTAGTAATCCCTGAGAAAAGTCAAGTGTGTTCCTAAACCCTAATGCATATATCATTCAATAAATGTCTTTTGTATTCGTTCATCTTGGGGCCACACCTGGTGCTGACATGTGGGCTTACTCCTGCTCTGTGTTCAAACCTGAGTCAGTCATACGCCGAACAGGCGACTTAGATGCAATAATATAACTTGTTTTCCCCACTCCTAGACCCCTCTCCAAATAAATCATTTTTAACTTAAATCAAGATCCTCTAACATTTGGGGGGCACACAAGACCCTAGTTCAGAGCTTACTCCTGATAATGCACTCAGGAATCACTCCTAGAACACTTCAGGGATCATATGTGGGAATCCAGTTCAGACATTTGGAGGACAAACGCTCTACTGGCTGCACTATCACCCTGTATCCTCTCACTGCTTGCCGCTAACTCAAGAAGCACTCCACAAAAACTAGCATTAGTGTCATTTCTGTGAGAACACCTAGAAATATCCAAATGTTAGTTACTGATTTTATAGTTAAGTTAGCATCTTGAAGATTATTTAGCAATATGTGTCTCTATTTTTAATTTGTTCCAAATACCTTGGCACATGTCACCAAGGAAAACCTTTCATTTGCTCATAATTAAATACTCACTCTTAATGGTCCCTATATTTGAATTGAAATACCACTGAAATATAACCCCAAGTGTCCCTGGAAAACATAGTTATTGCCTAATTTATTTTATCTTATTTTATTTATGAGCTTTAGCCACACCTCAGGTCTGATTCTTGTTCTGCTGTCAGAGATGACTTCAGGTGAGGGTTTGGGGCCATCTGGGATCCCGGGTGTTGAAAACCAGTCAGCCCCAGTCTAAGCAAGTGCCTTACCCCTCACCTGATGTGTTATTTCAGTGGCTCAATTTTTATCTAATTTTATATAATTTAAAGACAATTTTTAGGAGATAATTTTTGTTTGTTGGTTTTGGGTCACACGCGGTGATGCTCAGCGTTACTCCTGACTGCACTCAGAAATTACTCCTTGGGGTGTCCGGGAGCCATAGGGGATGTCTAGAATTGAACCCAATTGTCTTCCAGCAAGTCAAATGCTCTATCTGCTGTGCTATCGCTCGACCACTAAAGACAATTTTAAAAAGGAGGTGCAAAAAGAAATGTTTCTTTTAATGAGAAAATCACATTACTCTAGATTCTGTTTTGTCAGAATCTACATATGGAAGTAGAAAACCACTGAAGAGTGTCATTAACAAAAAGCTATCACTTTACCACTTCTATCACTTCCTGAACCTGAATTTGCTTGTCATTCTTTTTCCCACCCAAATTTCCAATTTGAAAATATCTATACACCACAAGCTAAAATCCTTCAGAGTTATTTTTTCAGTAATTTAGAGCCATTCCTTTTTGTGAAGAAAGATATCTGAAAATATGATTTGAGTAGCATTATAGTCCTTTTCCAGCTTTTTGATCAGGCTTATTACGATGCCGATTTTCTAACTGGTTGGGTTAGTATGCTGTCATTCTACTTAATAGTAAAAAAAATCATCAAGTAATTTTAACTCTTCACCTCTCTAATGGGATCTCTGTCAATTCAATTCCCTGGTCCATAAGCACTCAACACTTTCCATTAGATACCGTATTTAAAACAATCCTGCCTTATTTCAAGTTACATGTGCCAAAGAAAATAAAGATGAATCCAGCTTAGGATGTGGAGTTTAGATCAATTCTTCCCAAACTAAAATTCAAGTCTCATTGTCATGAGATGATGAAATTTGCACTTGGAAAACTTTAAGGTTAAGATAGACAATGCTATTGAATATTATACATTTATCAGTGCAGAATTAACATTGAAAAGTCTGTCATATTTAGATGTCATTCAGATTAAACTTTTCTATGATAATTTTCTAAAAAATATTTTATAAGATTAAGGTATGAGAAATATTTGTAAACTCTGATATATGTTTTTTCCGTAAGTGACAATGCTTGTTTTTTTCTAGTATGTTTACAATTATAATAGAACATTTGCCTCTCCCTTGGCAGACCCGAGTTTGATCTTTGGCACCCTATATCTATTCCTGAGCCCAACAGGACTTATCCCTGAGCTTAGAGCAAGGAGTAAGCCCTGAGTACCACTTAGTGTGGCCCCCAAAACAAAACTAAATATTTAAAGGGTCTTAGATTAACTTTTGTTTCTTTTGAAGTAATATGTGGTGCAATAGGTAGACCCCAGGTTAACTGTGTGTAAGGCACTTGTTTCATCAACTCTACCATCTCTCTGGCTAGATCCTGCAGTTTTTTCCCCTCTGGATGATTTTGTTTAGTATCAGGTTGAAACAAGTCTGTTTTCCAAGCAATCTTGGTATCATTTTCCATGTATGATCCCTAATTTCCTCCTGCAATATTAGTTTTTCTTCAGGTTTATTTGGGGTTAAATAATATCAAAGTAGCTTAGAATTTTCTAAATTATCATTTCTATTCTGAGTTTTCTTTTGGTTCCTGAAAACTATTCATATTCCACTCTCAAACTGTAAAATAGATATGGTCCTCAGAGAGCTCAGAATTCAAGAGGGCAGGTTACATAATTCCTCAGTGCTATTCTCAGACCCTTACTGACACCCTAACACCAATGGAATTGCCCCCCCAAAACGGAGGATAAGTAAAAAAATGAAAGCTTTCAATTTACTTCTATAATACACAGTGGCATAATCTTTAAACATTAATAAAACTACATGAAAAGAAAACTAGCTAATTGGTATAGTATGTTAGCCTTAGTATCTTTTACACATTTAGTCATGTGAGAATTAACAAAGTATAATACATCCAAACTGTACCATGAGAAGTTAGAAATAACTTTTCAATACAAAATATAATTGGCAAAATAATTATACTTGATATGATGCATGAGATGAGAGGCTACTACAAGAGTATCCCATCTACGTGGCAGAGCCTGGCAAGCTACCCGTGTCATATTTGATATGCCAAAAACCAGTAACAATTATAGACCTCATTCCCATGAAGGAGTGGTTTGAAGCTCTTTATGTTCCTGGAGCGAGCTGATGCCCTTGGGCTACACTAGCATGTGACAGAACATATGGAGATGTTACTGGTGCCTGCTGGAGCAAATTGATGAAAAGCGGGAAGACAAGTGATACAAGTGAAGGGATGATAATGCATTAAATTATTTAAAATATATTAATTAGAATATATTAAATATATAAACATACCCAGATTGATTTTATTATAATAATAAATATATCCATATCTAAAACATTGATTTAATCTTTTCTTTCAAGAGTTTTTTTTTTCATTGTTGTAAACTTGATATAGAAAGCTATTTTTTTTTTTGTTTTTGTTTTTTGCTTTTTGGGTCACATCTGGCAATTCTCAGGGGTTACTCCTGGCTCTGCACTCAGGACTTACTCCTGGCGGTGCTCAAGGGACCATATGGGATGCCAGGGATTGAACCCAGGCCAGAATAGGCCAGCTGCATGCAATGCAAACCCTACCTGCCGGGCTATCGCTCCGGCCCGAAAGCTGTTTTTCACCACTATTTTTTCCTGATTATAGATCTCCTAATATAAAAGCAATTTTAAAAAAGTCATTATTTTAAACTCCACATACAATGATTACTCTTTTTGAGTCTTTCTATTATGTAATTTTCTAGAATAGACTATCTCTATATCCTTCTGCATAAACAATGTTACTGTTAATATATTAGTGTTGATTTAACAATTTTGTTTGGAATACATGCCCTTTTCATTTGCTGATATATTTTTCTTTTCTCTCTGATTTTTTATATTATTTTCAAAATACTGTCAAAATTTAGTATACAGTGATTTATGTGGCCACAGAAAACAGTACAGATTTGGTTCAGAGTGACTATGTTAATCAGTTGAAAAATATATTTTACCCATTTAAAACTTTTGTTGTTATAGTGTTACTAGGAATATTGATTTGAACATACCAGCTGAGTTTTAGCAAATGAAAAATATAAATTCTCTAAGGTACTATAAGATTGAACATTAATTATTCTAAAAGCAATTTTAAATAGCATTTGCTTTTTGACAAAAAATATCATATTTTAATTACTTTGACACAAGAGATTAATAAATAAATAATACTTTTATTCTTGAATATATTAATCATTTATAATTATGAGATAATAACAATATGATTTCTTGTTATCCTATCAACTAAATTTATAAATGTGTATGTTAATATATTGGGTACCTTACTACTTTTTCTTAAAGGAAGCCAAGACTATTAGTTAATAGTCATGTGTTCAAGCACATAGTTTTATAATGGTCAAATATCATATAACCTTTGTGGCAAGAAATTTAAGTATCACATGACAAGAACTACAGTTCAAGCCTCATAACTCACATTACAGCCCATTAGTCTCAGATAAAACTTACAATAGCAGACATGATTACTTAAACAGTTCAGAAATATGAGAATATTTTTCAGACATCTACTATAAGTGATCATAAAGATATGCCATAATTTATTACAAATATATAAGCAAGTAGGCAATGGAGCCCCATCAAAATTATTTCCCCTAATACATATATCTAACATATCTTTATATGGGTGGTCTTATGAAGCATAAGAATCACTGAGATTAGAGCAAACCAATGATGTTAATAAAAGTGATAGATGATATGGTTATCTACTACTATTAATGTAAGTTATATTTTTTTAGGTAAGCAAAAACTAATTTGACTTTTTTACCTGATTTCCCTTATGAAGAATTAAGATGCCAAAATTTGTGATTCAATTACAGGTGTGAAAATTTGGATGTGAGTAGCCATGGTGACTGAATAAATAAAAAAATACATAGTATAAGAAGTATACCATAGAGATTTCAAAATTACTACACCCAAAACATGCTGTAATTTTTTGAATCTTCTAAATAGTTGTTTCTAAGCTGGAATTAATGACAAAATTTCATGCATAAAATTATTTATTTAAAAAATGTAAATTTTATGATGGTGAGAATCGTGCACTAGTGGAGGGAAGAGAACCGAAACACTGTATGACTGAAATCCAATCATGACTATCTTAGTAACTGTATATCTCATGCTGGCATAATAAAATTTTTTAAAATATATAATTAAAAAAATTCTATTAGTCATATTAAATCTTTTATTTTCACAAACCCTTGAGACTTTTCCATACACTTCAAAATAGGAAACTCTGGGAAGCACTTAATCTCATGAACTGCATATATTTTCTTAGTAAGGGCTAGCAAAGATGATAGATTTGCATATACTTTCTCCAGAATGAGTTTATAGATAGCAAATTCAGTCCCCAACAAGACCCCAATGTGGTCCCTCAAAAGTATACTAATTCTATTCTTATAATACCTGAATTAAAGAGAGTATAAGAGATAAACATATGTCTCAATCAGTGTCAAACTTCATCTCAAAGCCTCTTTGCAAAATTGCTAGAAAATTCCATATTTCATCTGCTTTAGAAGTAGAAACATTCTGAGGGCAGATTCCCTTAAGATTAATCTCAGCCACTAAAGCCAAGGCCAGAGTAACAAGTGAGTGAGGAACACTTTTTATCACTAGTAAACATACACATATGTATCATCTTGGAAGCTAGCTGACATTGACAAAGGAACCATGGCTGCCCTTCAAACACTCAATATTGGTGCCTTGCTACCTTAGGATACTTGTGATCTAAAAGTTGAGGTTGACCTGGATTTTTTTCAATCATTCTACTGGCTGTTACCTAGACATGTTTAATGGGCATAGACAGGTATGCCTGACAAGTCACGATTTTAGCATTTGCTTGAAACCAAGTTTTCAAGCAAATTCTCAAATTGCAGATCACCACCTAGGCCTGCTGTAATGTGACCATTACCCCTTGTACTTAATTGTACTAAAAGCAATAAACAAATTGAGGAATTATAGTTTGTACCATATGTCTGGTACAAACTATACCACGATCCACAAAGACTACAATTGCTCTCATCTGTTTTATGAAGCTCCATTGCTACCAGGAAACTAGCTTCATGTGGATTCTTGAATTTTTTTATGTATTATATATTGCATATGTATTTTTATATATTATATAAAATATTATATAATATATTTTGTATAAAATATATTGCATCCCACTCGCACTGCAGAGCCTGGCAAGCTACCTGTGTCATATTTGATATGCCAAAAACCAGTATCAATTATAGACCTCATTCCCATGACCTGAAAGAATGGTTTAAGGCTCTTCATGTTCCTGGATTCCAGTGGGCTACAATAGCATGCAAAAGGACATATGGAGTTGTTACTGGTGCCCGCTCAAACAAATCGATGAACAACAGGAACACAAGTGATGTCTGGCAAACACCACAGTCAATTTCATAGGTCTGTTTGACTCTAGCACTACAATCATATTCCAGTGCTGACAAACACAAATGCCCTGTAGATATGCAGTTGTATTCAATGCTACAGTTAATGCTCTGCTCTCCTCACTTAAGAACTCTAACTTATGCCCAGAATTGATGAATTTTCATACTACATCCTCTGGTAGTCATTCAGATTTCATGACAGTTGTGTTACAACCAAGGTCTGAGAGACTTTGATGCTGATGTCACTGTAAATGTAGAAAATTCCAGCTGATTCAAATCTATAGAAATTCAAGGCCTGAGGCTCTGACTAGAATTAGAAATCATGAGCTATAATTCACCACCTAGCTTGCTGGAATGTGGTCCTTACCACTTGTGTTTACATTGCACCAAACACAATAAACTAATGAAGGACTTTGCCTGCATTGATGAATGAATTCAAAAGCCAGGAATGGATCATAAGCCCATCAGAGTTTCATAAACTCCCTGGTAATGTCTTCAAACCAGTGATCCTTAATATGCTCTCTGAATAGAAGTAATCAATAAACAATGACAATACTTGTGACAGAGGAGAACAGAAAACAAATGTAGGTCATTGAATTAAAGGATATTATATCTGAACCTAAATACAATAGGTCTTTATATAAGAATATTTGGTGCAGAGGATCATTTGTGAGTTCAAGGATGAAATAGAGAAAAATAAAAGAAAACATGAAGGAAAGAACAAAATAGATAAAAATGTTTTAAAATGAAGAAGACTAGAGAGATAGTTCAATGGTTTAAGCGTATGCTCTGAATACAATAAGCCAAAATTTGACTATTGCAACGTCATGGTTCCCTAAGCACTGACACATCTCCCTGAGCTGTATGGTACATAAAATAAAACAAAGCAAAACCAAAGAAAAAATATGGAGAAGCATCAGTAGGAAATATATACACACAATGACAGTTCTAGACAGGAAAAACTAAAGGGTAAGAATTATTCTGTGAATAATTGGGAAATTTGAATCGTACTTCCAATTTTTGTAGGCGGGCTTCTATGGATAGTCAATCTAAGGAAAATATATTACCAGATCATAGAATTTTGGTAGGCAGTCTGTTATGGATAGTCAAACTAAAGAAGATAATATTACCAGAACACAGAACTGCAAAAGACTGAAAAATAAATATGAATTAATAAATCCAAATAAAATCAGCTAAAATATAGGGGCTGGAGAGATAGTATAGAGGATAGGGGTTTGCTTTTCATGCAGCTAACCAATTTTATCCGGCTTCCTGCATTGTCCCAAACACCAACATGAGTGATTTCTCACTTCAGAGCCAGGAGACACCTCAATATCATTGGGTTTGTCCCTCCCAAAATAAATGATGCATTGAAATTAAATGTTAAAAACCAAAAGAGTTGGAATATAATAAATCAGCAAGAGAAATTAAGGTAGCCCCATAAGGAAACCACTATAAATTAAACATTATAAAGCAATCCTCATTGGACACAGCAGAATTATCAAAGGAAAATCAATGTCCCCCAAAATGGGGTATTATTTATAACGTGTGGAGTAGAAAAAAAAAGAAAACAAACTACCTGGCCATGAGCTCCGCGGCCTCCATCACCAGTAGTGATGGAGAGGAGAAGGTCCTGACCCACAGCTGCTTCAGCTCCTACCCATAGCGTGTGGCTTCTTTGGCTCCAGGCTTAGATAACAATCAAGTTTATTGCCAGTTCCTTCCCAAGACCTTGTCCATTTATACATTGTAATGATCAAGGTAGTTGCAACAAACTGGCAGTAGGGGTGGTGTGGAAATTGGGAGTGGACTGTGGCCTTTGGTGGTGGTAGGGGCACATTGGTGGTGGAACTGGTGTTGAACAATGAATACTTGTGACAACTGTACTCTGAGAAAATTTGTCAAACAAGGTATTTTAATATTTAAAAAATAAACAAAAAACCCCTACCAACCAGAATACTCTCCAGTCAGTTTACAGTTAAAGTTAAAGCTTTTCCAATAAGCAAGAGTTTGAGATAGTCACATTCACTAAGTCAGTTATATAAATGCTAGGTAGTCATTTATAAAGAAATTCCACCTAGTAGTAATAAGATACTATAAAATTAAAAATATGGGGACACAAGGAGAGATATAATGAGATCTCTTAGAATGAAATTAAAATTTACTTTTTTTTTTACTCTTAAGGAGTGAAAGAATTATTTTGCCCACACTGACAGCGTATAGGGTTTACTGCAGGCTACTTACTCGGAGATCACTCCCAGTGATGCTGGGAGGTGTCCTACCCATAGTGTTTCTCTCTGGCCTCATTGCTTTGCACTTTAAAGGGTATATAAACTTTAATTAAATGTAAATTTCATGGCAATATCTAGGCCAAAATACTTACCAGAAAACAAACACAAGTAGAAGTAAGCATAAGGCTGAAGAAGGCAGATATCAACTCTATGGGATGAAACTAAGAGAATATCAATGAAACAAAGATTTCATTACACCCAGAATTCATACCAAAAAATTAGATCAATTTATATCTGTAATCTTATTAAACTTCAAAGACCTGAACAAACAAATGGAAAGTCACAAAGTGGCCAAAAAGCTTAGAAACAAGACTCAAACTTTTGCTATCTACAGAAAACACTCTTGAACTTCTAAGTTAAGCACACGCTTAAATTTAAAAATTGTATGCAAATCATGTAAGCAAATGGTCACTTATAATTGACACAAAAATAATAGCCATATTTATGTTAGAAATATTTATGTATATAATTTAAGCTAAATTATATATTATGAGATAAGTGTGGGAATTAAGTAATGAATGAAGAATCAATATTTCAAGAAGGCTTACTGATCACACTTTGACATCTCATTTTCACCACTGGCTGGATGAAACACAAAATCAATAAGGCAAGAGCAGTCTTCAGTAAGGAGTTTGAAGAGCTTGTAATTATGCACTGCACATGAAACATTATCCAGGTTATCCAGGTTAGATACATACTAGGATAAAATCTAGTATCAATAAAGTGAGAAAATTTTCAATGTCTTTGCAGATCACATTGCTATCTATAAAAATAATTAACCAGATATGGATATTTTGAAAATATAAAGGATCTTTAAACTAAGCATAATACCACTGAAATATATTTAGGTAAATGAGAAAATAAGAATGAGTACACAGGCTATCAGAATATATAAGGTACAATAAAACCATTACTGAAAGTACTTTATAGAGACACAGGCTTGAAGCAGTTTGCAAGAAAAAACTAAAATAAATCATTTAATTTCATGTCTCAGGAACTAAAGGAAAATAATTGAAACACCACATAAATTGAAGATAGAATTAATTTAAAAATAGATTGCTAATAATAATAGAAGTAAAAAGGCAGTAAAAAAGTATTTGAGGGGACATAGCAATAGTACAGCAGGTAAGGTGTTGCCTTGAACACAGTTAACCCTGTTTCTATCCCTGGCATCCTATATGGTCCAGAGTACTGCCAGGAGTAATTCTTGAGTGCAGAGCCAGGAGTAACCCTGGAGCATTGCCAAGTGTGACCCAAAACGCCAAAAAAATCTTTGACATTAAGAACTAGTTTTTTTTTTTATTGAATCGCCATGAAATACACTGTTATAAAGCTGCTGTTCATGGTTGGGTTTCAGTCATACAGTGTTCCATCAACCATCCTTCCAACAAAAACTTGTCTTTTGAAAGAACAAACAAGGTTGACATATGATTAGCTAGATTCACATAAAAAACAGTATAATAATATATAGAATCATAAGTATAAAGAAACAGATTAAGCAGATACCATATAAATGTAAAGGATAGTAGGACACTATTATTAACAATTTAAGAAATTGAATCTGATTATGTAAACGGTAATAATTTGCTTGTAGACCCTACAACCTCCTAAAATTTAATTAAGAGGAAAAAACTAATGTCATATTTCAATACCAAATAAGATATAAGCTTTCCTTCCAAAATTAGTAACAAGAAAGGAAATCAATCCACTGTAAACATTGCCTCTCAACATTGTATTGGAACTCCTGATGAAAACTAAGCATGAAAACGAAATTCAGATTTTCAAATTGAAAAGGGAAGCAAAACCATCAGTATTTGTAGGTGTCGTATAAAACCTAGAAGACTCCATTTTAAATTTTGGGAAGTTTTGAACAAATTTAGCTAAGTGGCAAGTTATAAATACACTATACAAAAGACTTGAATTTCTTCACCCAAACAAACACTAGAGGAAAATTTTTCAAAAGAAAATGTTTCTAATTTGTATCCATTTGTACCAAAAAATAGCTAGTAACTTAGCAAAGGAGGCGAAAGACTTGTGCATATAAAACTTCCATCAGATCAAACTTAAACATCTTCACACTGAAAGGAATGCATCTGAAAGGGAGAAAAGAAATCCTACTTTACAGGAGAAAATATTCAAATGTCATTCATCTGTCAGAAAACTGATACCTGAGATCCTTGAAGATATCATAGAATTCAACAAAATACTCCATCAAAAAGCAGGTAAAATATTTAACATCTCATATAATTAGATATTCAGATAGACAATAGGCAAACAAAAACTGCTAGTAACTATCTTCAAGAAATAAAAATAAAAATGATGAGACACCACCTCAAATCAATGATAATATCATGTATCCAAAAATCTGAAAAAAAATTTCAGGAAATAAAGTGATGCAAAAATACCCATTATTCACTACTGATGGTATCATCATTCTGTTCAGTTTGTTCTATAGAAAACACTACTGAGATTTACCAAAAACATACAATAGAAGTATTATCTAATTGAGCAATTATTCTCCTTGATGTCTGCTCCTAGAATATTAAGAAGTTTATGCAAAAACATACATGTGAAATTATGTTCATTTTGCAACGCATATGTTTAGTGTGTGTGTATGAAAATAAGGGAATATCACTTCACTGTAAGAAAGATTAATTCTACCTGTCAATAAAAGATGAATGGAATTAGAGGATGTATTCTTAGATGAACTAATTGAGGAAAACAGATATGTTCCAGATGATCCTCCCTTATGTGATACATAAGGAAGAAAAACAAGAGATAGACCCTGGTAAATGAAAGCAGAATCTCAGATTTTGACAATAGAGCTGAGATTCCCAAGGTGTGGGGAAGGGGTCACTGAGGAACAGGGCAGCAAAATTAAGACTACTACAAAAATAGGTCACTATCAGAAGTAAATAAAATGACACAAAGTAAAAAGTAAAAGTAAATGACACAAAGGAAATGGGGGGCAATATTGTTATAATAATAATGTACTTAATATACTTATTTATCTATCATTTTTGCATAGCCTGTGCAGCTTAAGCTTACTCATGACTCTGAGCTCAGGATCACTCCCAACAAGCTCAGGGGACCACATGTCAAGCCATGATCAATTTAGGGTCGATTGCATGCAGAGCAAATTCTCTATTCATTGTGACTCTACTACCATTCCAGCCAAGTTCGTTGTGTATGTTTTGAAGAATTAAATGTGTATGTATTTTTTGGTACTGGTGGCCAAACCTAGGATCTCAAAATTATAATGATGGTTAAATTAACATTTGAGTTTTCTTCTATTTTATTTATTGAAAAAAATTAGTCTAAGTATTAATAAATAGTTATTTAATGGTTAATGCAGTCATGCCCCCCAAAATTGCACATATTTAACTCATTCCTTATCTATTTTTAACTTATTTTTTCAAGGACATATAAAAAACATTACTCCCATTTGTATGAATGACAAAACCAAAGCCAAAGAAAACCGGGGAAATACATGGGAGTCATTTATTTTCTCAGCTTTAAACTCTATTATTAAATTATAGGGAAAAGATTAGAAAAGCGAAGGAATGAAAGTAGACATTCATTCCAAGGGAGTAGAGTCAAGTGTCCAGAGATAAACCCCACATACAAAAGAGGTTAAATTGTGATTGAATAAAGCACATAAATGAAAGAAAGAACATTGAGCAAATTTTATTGGAAATCTGTATAATCACATTGAAAATAAAATAAAGTTGAATCTGTACTTCACATCATATATAAAACCTAACATAAATGGCTAAAAACTTAGTTGCCTCATCCAAATCTAAGAAATGCATTGCATTCAAGAAACTTAAGTGAACAGTCTATGATATCGGTGTCAATATTATCTCCACTAAAGAAGCTCAATGATAAAATGCATAGATAAATTTTAAAAGCAAAAGTTAATATGATTACATTATGCTAAAGCATCTTTACTTCTAAAAAAACTTACTAAAACAGTGACATCCGAGTTAATTGCAGATAATATTCACACACTTTAAAAAAGTGATAATTTCCAAAATATATAAAGCATTTGAAAATCTGAACAGCAAATACAAACCAACTAAACTCAACAAAATTGAGGGAAAGGGGTACAAAATATAACATTTTTTCAAAAATATTTTTATTAACATATTAGGATTTGCGGAGTTGTTATACTTTTCATAACATCTTTCAAAAATCTTAAAACATAGGATTTACAAAGTTATTAATTATGCTTCTCATGCATACATTATTCCAATACAACTTTCCTCAGCCACATTCCCAGTTCTTTTTACCTATATCTCAAGGCACACTCCTAGCCACCCTCCCTTAAGTTCAGAAAGACACATTTCTAACAGAAGATGAATATTATCAATAAAAATATGAAAGTTGGGCAGCCTCACTGATTATTAGAGAAATTTAAATCAAAATCATCAGAGAATGCACTACAGAGAATCAAAGGAAAAGCGAGACAGGGATGTGGGAGAGACAATGTAGTAGGTAGGGCACTTCCATTGCATGAAGCTTATCCCAAGTAATCCCTGATCATATAATCAGGAGTAAATCCTGATTTCAACCAAGTACTCGGGTGTATGTGTAGCTAAAAGGAAACCTCTTTCATTTCTGGGAGATTGTAACAATTCATCTTCTATATAAAACATATAACAATTTAAAAAATAATTGAAGATACTGTGGTATATCTACACAATGTAATACTACATAGCTATTAGGAAAAACAAGTTATGAAATTTCCCTATAAATGAATAGAAATGGAGAGGATCATGTTAAGTGAAACTGGCCAGAGGGAAAAGGACAGGTACAGAATGACTGCATTCATTTGTGGGATATAAAAATAAAAAAATAGTATGATACCAATACCTAAGACCAGACAAAACAAGGATGGATAAGGAAGACTTGTCAGTGGGCAGAATCTACCAGCAGTGGGTGTGCGTAAGAGGTTAGGTAAGACAGAGAAGGGTCCAGTTGGCTAATAATTGTTGGAAATTATAATACTAGCCTAGAACTAATCATTGAATGTAGGGAAAGGGAGATATATATATATATATATATATATATATATATATAATAACCTCTAAATGTGTGAATTGTAAGCACAGCGTGTAAGAGAAAGAAAGAAGAGAGAGACAGGGAGACAGAGACAGAGACAGAGACAAAGACAGAGGGAGAGAGAGAGAAAGAGAAAGAGGAGGCAAAATGCCTGCCATAGAGACAAGCTGAGGGAGGGCAAGGACATCAGGGGACATTGGTGGTAGGTAGGAAAAGTGCACTGTTGGAGGGATGGGTGCTGACTGAAAACAGTGTATGACTGAAACCAGTGAATGACTGAAACCTAATCATGAACAGTTTTGTAATTTTATATCTCAAGGTGTTATAAAAATTAAAAATTGAAATAAAACTACTATATGGTCTATTAATGCCTAGCAATTGGATTCTTAATTAATGATCAAAAAAGCACAAATACTAAACAGAACATATATTGCATATTATTTAGAATTGCCAGTATCTTGACATAAGCCAAGTGTTCAAAGAGAACAATGGATAGACAAGTGAACAAGCACAGTGGAATTAAACTCTATACGAAAGAGTCTTTTGCTTTTCTACAGCATGAATGGAGGTGAAGGGTGTTGTGCTAAATGAAACAGGTAAATAAATATGGATAAAACTTAAATATTAATAAACAAGATTGACAAACCACTTGCAAGATTTGTAAGAAAAGGAAAAGAGAGAACCCAAGTAAATAGAATCAGAAATGAAAACGGGGACATCACAACAGAAACCACAGATATTCAAAAGATCATCAGAGATTACTATGAGAACTTGTATGCCATGAAACAAGAGAACCTAGAAGAAATGGACATTCCTGAATTTTTATAGCATCCCAAGTCTGCAAAAAGAAGATTTGGAATACCTCAACAAACCTATCTCCATCTAGGAGATGGAATCCGTAATCAAAAGTCTCACCAAACACAAAAGCCCAGGTCCAGATGGATTCACCAGTGAATTTTACCAAACCTTTAAAGAGGACCTACTGCCAATTATTTTCAAGCTCTTCCTGGAAATAGAAGAAGCAGAAACACTCCCAAATAGCTTCTAGGAGGCACATATCACCCTGATACCCAAAGCAAACAGAGATGTCACAAAAAAGGAAAACTACAGACCAGTATCCCTGATGAACACAGATGCTAAGATCTTCTACAAAATACTAGCAAATAGAATCAAAGAGTAATCAAAAAGATTGTATACCATGAACAAGAGGGATTCATCCCGGAAATGCAAGGATAGTTCAACATCCACAAGTCAATCAACATAATACATCATATCAACTAAAAGAAAAATAAAAACCATATGATCATATCAATAGATGCAGAGAAGCCATTTGACAAGATTCAACACCCGTTCATGATGAAAGCTCTCCGTAAAATGGGGATTGAAGGAACCTTCCTCAGTATAATCCAGGCCATCTACCACAAGCCCACAGTGAGCATCATTCTCAATGGGGAAAAACTGAAAGCCTTCCCCTTAAGATAAGGGACAAGGCAAGGCTGCCCACTCTCACCACTTCTATTCAATATAGTACTTGAAGTACTTGCCATAGCAATCAGGGAAGAGAAAGACATTAAGGGCATCCGGATAGGAAGGGAAGAAGCCAAGTTGTCACTATTTGCAGATGACATGATATACCTTGAAAACCCGAAACTCTACCAAGAGGCTCCTAGAAATAATGCATTCCTATAGTAGAGTGGCAGGGTACAAAATTAATGCCCAAAAGTCAATGGCCTTCCTATATGCAAACAGCGAAAGAGAAGAAAGGGACATTAAGGAAACTAAGCCATTCACAATTGAGCCACAGAAAATCAAATACCTGGAATTTGAATCAGTTTGATAAGGAATGTAAAGGATCTCTGCAAATAAAACTACAAAACGTTACTTCAGGAAATAAAGAGGACCTTAGGAAATGGAGACACATTCCCTGCTCATGGATTGGAATGATTAAAATTATCAAAATGGTAATACTCCCCTAGAGCTTTATACAGATTCAATGCAGTCCCTGTAAATATACCCATGTTGTTCTTCAAAGAAATTGAACAAACACTCCTGAAATTTGTATGGAATAATAAAACCCAGCAAATAGCTAAAGCAATCCTTGGGAAAAAGATGATGGGAGGAATCACTTTCCCTACTTCAAACTCTACTACAGAGAAGTTTTAATTAAGACAGTGTGGCATTGGTATAGAGACAGACCCCTAGACCTATGGAATAAAACTGAATATCCTGAAACACACTCTCAAACATACAACCGGATTAATCTTTGATAAAGGAGCAAAAAATATTAAGTGGAGCAAAGAAAGCCTCTTCAACAAATGGTGCTGGGAAAACTGGGCAGCTATGTGTAAAAAAATGAACTTAGACATCCTTCTAACGCCATGCACAAAAGTCAGATAAAAATGGATTATTGATCTCAACATCAGACATGAATCTATAAGGTACATCAAAGAAAACATAGGAGAAACGCTCTCGAACATCGAAACTAAAAGTAGCTTTAAATACAACATACCACTGACCAAGCAAATGGAAGCAAAGATAAACAAATGGGATTATATAAAATTGAAAAGCTTCTGCACCTCAAAAGAAACGATGACCAAAACACAAAGACAATCCACAGAGTGGGAAAGAATATTCACCCAATTCCCACCTGACAGGGGTTATTATCCAAGATATATCAGGCACTGGTAGCACTTAACAAGAAAAAAAAACAGCCAACCCTATCAAAAAATGGGGAGAAGAAATGAACAGAAGCTTCCAAAAAGAAGAAATTCAAATGGCCAAAAGGCATATGAAAAACTAGTCTTCATCTCTAATCTTCAGGGAGATGCAAATCAAAACAACACTGAGGTACCACCTCACACTACAGAGACCAACACACATCCAAAACAGCAAGAACAACCGGTGTTGTCATGGATGTGGGGAAAAGGGACTCTTATCCACTGTTGGTGGGAGTGCCGACTGGTCCAGCCCTTTTGGAAAACAATATGAGCATTCCTCCGAAAACTAGATATTGAGCTCCCATTTGATCCAGCAATAGGACTCCTGGGAATATACCCGAGAGACGGAAAAAACATAGCAGTAACACTATCTGTACTTCTTTATTCATCTCTGCATTATTCACAATAGCTAGTATCTGGAAACAACCTAAATGCCCGAGAACAGAGGACTGGCTAAATAAACTGTGGTTCATCTACACTGTGGAATACTATGCAGCTGTCAAAAATACAAAATTATGAAATTTACCTGCAAATGGATGGACATGGAGACTATCATGCTGAGTGAAATTAGAAGGAAAAGGATAGATATAGAATGACTGCATTCATTAATAGGATATAAATAGATACCAGTGTTTTACTAAGTGTGGGAAATGGTAATGCAGACTAAAACTCACCATTGAATATACACAAAAGAGACTTAGGTGATAAACTCTAAATATCTGCAGGGCTAGCCACAATGTGTAAAAAGAAGAGGGAGAGAGATGCAGAGACAGAGACAGAGACAGAGAAAGAGAGAGAGAGAGAGGAAATGGGGCTACCTGCTATTGAGGCAGCCTGGGGGTGGGGTGGGAGGGGGTACATTGATGGTGGAATTGGGGCACTGGTGGATGAATGGGTGCTGGAATACTGTATTACAAAGAATCAATTATGAACACCTTTGTAATTGTATGTCTCACGGTAGTATGATAAAAAAATTTAAAAAAAGAAAATAAATACATGTAGATATAGATGAGATTAAAAAAATTAAATACTGAAAAACAGAATGTTATCACTTAGATATAGAATTTAAAGAAGCAAAGATAAGGAATAGATGCTGCTAAATGAAATGAGGCAGGTGGGATGGGTAGACAGTGCCAACTGAACTGAGGTTATGTATCATTGCTCACTTTTCAGAATGGACATGAGTGCTGCAACAAACTAGAAACAGTTGGGGTTACCTTTGCTCCTTGAGCAAGGAGCAAAAAAAGCCTTTTCCATTTTATACTTTTTATAGAAAAGGCTGAAGGTGCAGTATGCAGTGGGTGAGCTTTTTTTGTAGGTTCCAAGAATATGGGTATTTGAAACAATGGTCAGGATGCTGAGGTCATTATCTTTTCGTGTCTGGTCACCTATTATTTGGTTGTCTAGTTGATCCGGCAGAGCCTAGATAATCCACACTATTAGACACTACCTAGGCTCATTTTTGTCATATTCAATACAAATATTTCCTTTTCTTGGTGCCATATGTTGTCCTCTCTACTCCCTTTGTGTTTCTACAACTGCTTCAATTTTTGTAAACAGAAAGCTTGGAAGAGACCTAAATCCAAATAATGGTGCTGTGAAACTCCCTCAAATCCAATATAAGTGATTGAATATGCTAATGTACTTTTTCATAGTTTATTTTGTTTATATATCAACACAAAAATTTTCACATTTCTTATAGATTATGTCAAAATATTTTGTAACCTTTCTTTTGCATGAAAGTTGTACACAATTTCATTTTATTGGTTTTAATTTATATCTTAATTTTCTATGTGCTATTCATTGCCTCAACTATGCTTTGGTTAAAATTTTGAAGTTACAAGTTTTGAATGTTTTTTTGCTTTTTGACATTTCTAATTGATCTCAATTATTTTTTATATTTTTGATTTCTGTTGTATATATTGGCCTAATTTTTTAGTTTATTTTAAAACACTAGAGAATGATCAGATATGTCCATAGTTTACAAAAGGAAGAGTTATCAGATTCCTTACTATAGATTATTAATTTTCCGTTTAAACTTCATATTGTCAAAATACCATGAACACAAAAATCCCCAATTAATACTATCTTTTCTTCATAAAAATGTCTCATAGAAAAAATAAAAACAGACAAAGTGAGTTATAACTAAAATTGACTCAAGGAAATTAAAATTGATAACTTAGTAGGAACATGAAAAAAAATTCTCTACCAAATGCAAACAAGATTCTTTAGATAATTTATTAAGTAAGTGCATTTATAATATGATTTTTGAGGCAGAAACATTACATAGACCATAACAGAAATATACACATATGTATATATATGTATATATATACATGTATATATATATATATATATTCAACATTAATTTCAACTACAAATGGAAACAGTAGCATCATAGTATGATACCAAAATCAAATGTCAGGCGAAATGTGGATCAGGTCTTACCAAAAGTGGAAATTACCACAAACGTGTGGGAGTCAGAGGTTAGGTAAGACAGAGAAGGGAACATGTGCGAATAAATGTCAAAAAGACTAATACCAACCTAGAACTGAGCATTAAATACAGGCAAAAATGCACATGATGGCCTCTAAGTGTATGTTTTGCAATCCACAATGTGTAAGAGAAGGAAAAGAGAGGGAGAGAGAGAAAAAGAGATAAAGAACCTGCCATGGAGGCAGGCTATGGGAGGGGGGGAGGGAATTGGTGACATTCGTGGTGAGAAATGGGCACTGGTGGAGGGCCGGTGCTGGAACACTATGTGACCAAAACCTCCAAACATGAACAACATTGTAATTGTTTATCTCACAGTGGTATAATAAAATATTAAAAAAAAACATATGGATTATTCACCTGTCTACAAAACTGTTAAAATTATAGCTTGGCATCTGTTACTAAACTAACAAAATTCTTGTTATAGCCTGAATTCAACCAGTAATTCTTATAATTATTTTTTCTTAAGTTTCAGGAGGAATTTTTTTCACCTTGAGGAACTCAGAAGAAAAGACAAGAAGATGGAGCTTGTACTTTACAAAAAGTAAGATATTGGTTAAAATATTTAACCAATACTTTAACAGTATTGGTTAAAGATAACAGGGTCAATGAATTAAATATCTTGAAGAAATGGAGTGGTAAAAATGAGTGGAATAAACTGCTGAGAAGCAAGAGTTTTATAAAAGGAAAAGATATTTTCTTCTAGAGGTGATGATAATGTGTAAACTGTTGGATATACTCTCAAAGGATACCACAATTGCAGCTAAGAGCAGGAGATATAGAGCTTATCAATCTCAAACTATTGGAGTTTCAGAAGACTCAATGGGAAATTTTAAGAGAGAAAAAAAGTCAATTTAAGTCAATAGAGATGAAGCTTTTAATTTAATATGTCTATAGAAAATCAATCAAAATCTAATATTATCATTTTAGTGTTGAATAAGGGGTCAGAATAGCCCTCATGGTGGACATTATTGAGTGATGAATGACTATATATTAAACAGCACTAGTCCCCAGCGTCATACTGACTACATGAAACTAAATAAATGCTTTCTCAATAACTCTTACAGTCATGACATGGTCAGGATAATTACATCTGGTAGCTGAGAGCAAATATTAGAGTTCATCATTACTTGTTTATTTCCCATTAAATTCTTGAAGTGGACATCAGGATAAACAGATAAGGCTGTCACATATCAGAATTAAAAACTTATGTAAAATTATATCACATTTGCTTCACTGCCCTGCTCTGCTCTAGGTTATTTTACTTGAAAATCTATTTCTAGGATCCAAATTTCTTCTCACAAAATTTATTAGTGTGATGACACTCATTTAAAGCATTTCCATCAAATTTGTTCCTGACTGTTCTGGAAATTGAATTTATTAAGAGAGAAATTTGACTTCTATTGTTCTTTGTTCAAAATTATATGGAGTAGGTATGAAAAAAATGGAAGTAGCTTCAACAGTCATTTATTTTCTTTCATTAATAAAATCATGTAAGTATAACATTTTTCTAACTTTATAACTTAAACTATGTAAATATATTATTATTAATCCTTGAGATACATGAATCTCTATGATAAAAAATAAATTTGTATGCATATAGAATTTGATATCATTATGACTTCTGTCTCCTTTAAGTAATCAATGATTGAAAGAATTATTCCTGAAAATCAAAGCTATAGAGCATAGCTAGATAAATTTGTAAGTTTTCTTTGAATCCTAAATGGAATAAATTATTTTTGCAAATTAGCATTATGTTAAAGATCCTTTAATGTGTGCAATTAAAGAAAATTTACCAATGATAATTTATAAAGAATTTCCTTTGCAAACATAACCTAAAATCAATATACTTATTTCACATCTAGAATTTTATAAAAATTGGCTATTTGGCCATTCAAACTATTAACACTCTTAAAATTACTATATCATACTCTCTGAGAATTTGGGAATTGATCTTTTTAATCATCATGCTCAGTATTTATTTTCCCTAAATATTTACGACATCATGTCCAAAACTAAAAAAAAATCTAAATATCACTGTAGTTACATTTGCTAAATAACTTTGAATGTTACTTTAATTGGCTAACTTGTATTGACAGGCTTAACAATCATATTATATTGCACACACACACACTCATATACACACTTATACGCATTTTATGCACAACACCATTTTACATTTTCAAACATATCTGTATTACCTTTATTTTCTGGCTTCATTAAATTTGATCAGTTTCATTACTTTAGTAAAAAAAGAATATTTAGTTAGTTTTAATAAATATCAATTTGAAATACCGGGATATAATAGACACTTATAACAAGTTTTTTAATTATTTTCAAGTCAGGGCATAACTAATTAAAGCCCATCTGATTTTGCATGCATTCCTACTAAGTTAATAAACTCATAATTTAAAATCTAATGTCATCTTATAATGTTAAATATAACCTTATTTACCATTAAACATTAAAAGTATGTTCGATGATATTATTCTACCCAGTGATAGTCCCAAAATGAATACCTGAAATTGCTCTATTTTAAAAAGTTAGGTGGAAGAACATTAATTTTAATTGTCTGGAAGATTCCCATGCTCAATTTAACTACACAATGAACAGCAAGCTTATTTGAAATGCAAATGTAACACATTTGTGTAAAGTGTCTACAAAAACTTTGCTACCCTGAAGAAGACTCATAATATTATTGCTAATATTTGTTTTTGTCAGTGATCTGCTATGTTTTCTCAAGAGGTCAGATGCTAACATTAGCAGAGCAGTTGCCTAGGTACCACCGCATTCCTTCAGTTTTAGACCAACCAGCAATTAGCTTAGTAAGCAGAAGATTAATGACATTTTATCTGACATTCCCTATACAACTTTTATTTGAGCTGCTTCATGAATGCTTTATTTGTTTCTGTACTATAAAATGGTCCAGATTTTATTTAAATATTAAAACATCAGGCAAAGTCATGTTGAAAACTCTGGCCGTAGGTCAAACTGATTCATTGCTACTGTTGTGACTATTTCTTTTAATTTGCCCAAACTGATAATGAAATTTATTTCTAAGAATTCATGAATAGATTATAAATATTTATTAAATTTCATATGCACATAAAATATATCCCTAAAATAATAAACCTATCTTTATTACACAAATTTTTAAAAACCTAATTTTTCCTATTTAGCAATATATTCATGAGAAAGAATTTCTCAAGAATTTTGATATCTATTATTATGTAATTTCTTATATGTAATTTGTACCCTTAAGATAAAATAAAAATTCTTGAAAACGATGTCATAAAAATTACTATTTGGAGTATATAATAGAAAAAATACTATTATTATACTCCCTTTGCAACTATTATGTCTATGTATTTATAAAAATTACTCTTAACATAAGCTTTTCAGTCATTGTTATTACTAACATTTTATTATTAGTGGCAAAAAGGGAAAAGTCCTATTCCACTAAACTGCTTTTTTAAAAGCCATATCAGGAAAACACATATGTAAAATGTTTAGAAATGGATTGATGCAATGGAAATTTATAGTCACCCCGTTGCCTGCATAATTGAAAATAACTTACTGAGAAACTATTTGATAGGAAGTCTTATTATTTAATTTTTTTTTAGATTTTTTTCTTTTTGGGTCACACCTGGCAATGCTCAGGGGTTACTCCTGGCTCTGCACTCAGGAATTACTCTGAGTGGTGCTCGGGAGACCATATGGGATGTTGGGGATTGAATCCAGGTCGTCCGCATGCAAGGCAAATGCCCTACCTGCTGTGCTATCACTCCGGCTCCCATATTATTCAATTTTGAATAATTCTCTTTATAGTTATTTATTTTGTGTGTTACATTCTAAAACTAAAAGCAAACTTTAAAATGCTTAGTATTAGTAATATTTGTTTTACATTTTAAAACCAGTTTACACTAGGGTATGGTCCTGGTGAATCCAGTACCACTAGAGTTGATCAAGCTCAATGTACAAATATATACTCCAGTATATATAATTATGTAATTGTATGTAACTATAACATAACTATAACTTTGTGTCACTTCTGCAGTGAGAAATTAATCATTTTAATGCAATAATTTATAAAAATTTAATTAAGAAATCTCAATGTCTTGTTGACAATATGCAATTAATTTTCTAAATCTATCTACTTACCAATGAACAAACTACACACTTGTTAAAACTTTACTCTTGATCAACATGATTGGTACAATTAAAAATTATAGCCACAATAGTACTTGGATATTGACATTTTTAGTGAAATTAACTTACAATTGATTAAAAACACTTTCAGAAACGACATTCAGAAAAAAAACAGTGCACTATGTACTATTTTTTTTTAGTGCAAGTAGGATGCTGCATGCTAGTAACCAACTTGGCTTTATCTCCAGCACCCCACATAGTCCCAAGTACCAGCAGAAATAATCCCTGATCACAGAGCAGAAGTAAGCCCTAAGTAACCCCTAAACAAGGGTTTAACCCCAAACAAAACAAAAATAGAAACTATATTTTTAGAGAAAAATTTCCTGAAAATTACAAAAATAAGTTTATGAAGCAATAATTGTAGACTATTAGAGAAATAAAATCAATTACATGAACATACATGGGAGCAGCCAGCAGGCTCCCAGTCGAGGCTCTGAATTAAGAGCAGTTCGTCTCTGGAGCTTGGGGAAGGGGTTTCCCTATCAAATGCTTACTAGGGTGGGTTGGTTACTATTGAGTAGTCCTGCGCCTTGAGAATCAGATGGGAGATTCCTAACCAGGGGCCTGAGCAATAGCACAGCGGGGAGGGCATTTTCCCTTGTCACAGCTGACCAGGGTTCAGTCCCCGGCATTCCATATGGTCCCCAAGCACCTCCAGGAGTAATTCTGGTTCCAGGTAGAACCAGGAGTAACCCCTGAGGATCTCTGGGTGTAAGAGAGAGAGAGAGAGAGAGAGAGAGAGAGAGAGAGAGAGAGAGAGAGAGATTCCTAATTAGAACATATAAGAAATATATAACAGATGGCTCTCATTCTAGATTCTAGATAGATCCTGTGCACTAATATATAGTGACTGATGCAGGAAGGCCCAGGCTTCTTTGGTATAAGTATCGAATGCAGCTATAAAAGAGACATACCCATCTTCCCAAAATTAACGAGCAAATAAATTAAAAAGGATTGCCCCATCCCAGACCAGCTCACCCAGCAGGTGTCTCCACTATCACACTATCACTTAACTTTACTTAAACTGGTGACATACCCACTCCCTGTTACACTGACTTATGGGCAGGAAAGGGCCATAATTAGAGCCCAGCAGTTCCTGGAGGAGAAACTGCAAAGGGGTGGGGAAACTCGAGAGGTGATGGAAGAGCCGCCATCCTGTTAGTTTTGTGGGTGTGCACATATGTCCTACTCTTAACATTGCACGCTCTAAGTGTGTCTGGTTTGTGTGTCAATTACAGCTAAAGAAAAAATGTTTTTAAATGGGTGGAGTGAGCTGTCAAGAAGGACCCCGTAATAACCTTCGGGGCACTGAAATATTGCTTATTCATTAAAGCCACGGGGCAGCGAGAGGTCAGACATTTATCTTAAACATGCCTGACCCAGGTTCTGTCCCAGGACCCCATAGCACCCCCAGGTATGGGCCCCCAAACAAAAACAGTAAAAAATGATATGAGGGACCGACATGGGGCAGAGCTGCTACTGACTCTCACTGTGCCCAGCCACTCATGAGGTGCCCGGGAGGAATGGCAGGTTCTAGCCCTGGCCCCCCCACCCTGGCAGAGCCTCACAACAAGCCAGACGACCCCCCCACTCCATGAGGACCTCCATTTTCCACATCCGACTTCCCCTAGTCAGAACTCCACCTGGCAGACCAGCCTATCACAGCCCGGCTCAAGTGGCCCGCGCGGTTCATCAATAAATGCTGGATTTTGAAATGGCTACAAGTGTATGCTACCCGCACGGCAGAGCCTGGCAAGCTACCCATGTAGTATTTGATATGCCAGATACCAGTAACAATTATAGACCTCATTCCCATGACCTGATGGAATGGTTTTGAGGCTTTTATGTTTCTGGAGCAAGCAGGTGTCCTTGGGCTCTCCTTACAGAGACAGGTCATATGGAGATGTTACTGGTGCCCACTCGAGCAAATCAACAATAAACGGGAAGACAGTGATACAGTGATGAACATAAATAATTAAGCACATGACCGAGGTTGTGGTCAAGTCACTAAGCAGTTTGTGTAGTTTGTATCGTTAAAAAACCTAATATTGAGTAGATCCCCGTGCTCTTTCCACCAGGTGCGTTCCCTAAGCAGCCCCTGAGCCACTCCACTCCAGGAGAAAAGGCTCCAGCTTTGAGGACGGGACCAAGGCTCACCCAGCGTTCTCGGACCTTCCACTGCATGACCCCCACCCCCACCCCCTAACTCCGGAACCACCCACCAACAGCCCAAAATTCAAAACCTCTCGGACACATTAGTGTCCACGCAAAGTATTGTCAGTGGTAGCATTGGCCCTTACACTCTTTGCTATACGTCCCTAGCTACAAAGTAATTCAGGCACCTTCTCTATTGACTAGGCACCTAGAACACACATTTTCAACCTACGATAGTCATTATGGTAAAGCAGAGCAGAAGTCCTTCAAGCTCTACGATTGAAGTTCCTAATACAGATGGAGTCCAGCAATAATGATGAGCTATATAACCTCTCTGAAAAGGAATTTTGGAAGCAACTGTTAAAGATGTATGAGAAAATAAAAGAAACAATGGAATACAAAGTCAACAAAATACAGGAGGACATGAGAGCAGAATTGAGTAAATTTCAGACCAAAGTACAAGCAGAAATGAGAGATATTAAAATGAGGTAACTGAACTGCAAAACACAGGAGAAGGCCTCCAAATCAGAGTAACAGCTATTGAAGAAAGAATTAGTGATCTCGAAGACGAGGTTCAGAGATTCTGTAGACAACACCAGAAGATGGAAAAAAAGACTCACAATCAATGAACAGGCTACCAGAGAAAATCGGGATGAAGCCACAAGGAACAACATATGCATCATTGGGGTCCCAGACATGCAAGAAGAAAACCCTGATGAAGAAGAAACTGTCAAAGCCATCATCGCTGACAAGTTCCCTGAACTGAAGAAAGCATGCTCCCAGATACAGGAGGTCCAAGGATACCAGCTAAAAAGAAACTCCAATAAGAATACTCCAAGACACAACCTTACTAAAATGACAAAAACAATAGAGAGAGATAGTATACTGAAAGCAGCAAGATCAAAGAAGGAAATCACAAACAAAGGAGCATCCCTGAGACTTACACAGACTTCTCAGATGAAACACTCCAAGCCCTAAAACAATGGTAGGATATTGTGAAAAGTCTCAATGAACTTCAGGCCTCACCAAGAATTCTTTACCCAGCTAGACTTACTTTCAGATGTGAAGGAAAGATACACAACTTCATGGATAAACAACAACTCAGGACACTCATAGACTCAAAACCAACTCTAAAAGAAGGACTGAAGGGTCAGTTGTAAAATAAGACAACACAAAACCACAACAAGTTTAAACAGAAAGATGGCACAAAATCCAATGACAATAATCTCTCTCAACGTCAATGGTCTAAATGCACCAATTAAGAGACACAGGGTGGCAAAATGGATTAAAAAACTGAACCCAACATTCTGCTGCCTACAAGAAACACATCTGAATAACCAGAGCAAACACAGACTCAAAGTCAAAGGCTGGAAGACCATTCTCCACGCAAAGAACCCCTCCAAAAAAGGCGGGTGTGGCCATACTCATATCTGACAATATAGATTTCAGGATGAAAAAAGGTTAAAAGTGACAATGAAGGCCATTTCTTAATAATTAAGGGGTATGTATACCAGGAAGAAATCACACTACTAAACATATATGCGCCAAGCGTGGGGCCAGCAAAATACTTAAAAAGACTATTAGTAGACCTCAAAGAAGACATTAATAGTAGCACAATAATAGTCAGAGGCTTTAGCACTGCCTTATCGACCATGGATAGATCGACGCAGGCTGAAACACACCAGGGAAATACTGGACCTGAAGGAAGAAATGGAAGAAAGAGAACTGGTTGATATGTACAGGACTTTTCGTCCCAAAAAAGCTGAATACACATTTTTTTTCCAGTGCACATGGAACATACTCCAAGATAGACCATATACTGAGCCACAAAAGCATACCTCAACAAAATACAAAAAGTTTGAAATTGTGTCCACTATCTTTTCACATCAAGATGCACTAAAAGAGGGCTGGAGTGATAGCCTAGTGGGTAGGGCATTTGCCTTGCATACAGACAGCCCATGTCAGCCCAGGTTCGATCCCCAGCATCTCATATGGTCCCCGAACACCACCAGGAGTGATTCCTGAGTGCAGAGCCAGGAGAAACCCCTGAGCATTGCCGGGGTGTGACCCAAAAGCAAAAAAAATAAAAATTAAAAAAAAAAAGATGCACTGAAAATAGTAGTGAACCATACACAGAAGCAGGGAGCTAAACCAAACACCTGGAAACTAAACAGCTCACTGCTGAACAACAAATGGGTCATAGAAGAAATCAAACAGGAAATCAAAAGATTCCTAGAAAAAAATGACAATGAAGATACCAACTATCAGAACTTGTGGGACACAGCAAAAGCTGTGTTAAGAGGAAAGTTCATAGCTCTGCAAGCATTCATCAGGAAAGAAGAAAGGGCCCATATAAATAACCTGACCTCACAGCTGAAAATATTAGAAAAAGACCAACAAGGGAAGCCCAACCCAGGCAGAAGGAAGGAAATAGTAAAACTTAGGGAGGAAATCAATGAGCTGGAAACCAAAAAAAAACTATTCGAAAGATTAATGAAACCAAGAGCTTTTTTTAAAAAAAAAATTAAACAAGATCGACAAGCCACTGGCAAGACTTGTAAGGACAGGGAAAGAGAGAACGCAAATAAACAGAATCAGAAATGAAAATGGTCACATCACAACAGAAAAAGCAGAAATCCAAAAGATCATCAGAGGTTATTTTGAGAACCTGTATGCCACAAAACATGAGAACCTAGAACAAATGGATCAAATCCTGAAGTCCTATAACCTCCCACGATTGAAACAAGAAAACCTCCAATGCTTAATAAGCCTATCACCATCGAGGAAATTGAAACAGTAATTAAAAGTCTGCCCAAACACAAAAGCCCAAATCCAGATGGGTTCACTGGCGAATTCTACCAAGCCTTCAAGGAGGACCTACTGCCAGTCCTGTTCAAGCTCTTCCAGGAAATAGAAGAAACAGAAACACTCCCAAACAGCTTTTACGAGGCACATATCACCCTGTTCCCCAAAGCAGGAGAGACAACACAAAGAAGGAAAATTACAGACCAATCTCCTTGATGAACACGGATGCTAAGATCTTCAACAAAATACTAGCAAACAGAATCCAAAGTTCATCAAAAAGATCATACATCATGACCAAGTAAGATTCATCCTGGGAATGCAAGGATGGTTCAACATTCACAAATCAATCAACATAATACATCATATCAATAAAAGAAAAAATAAAAACCATATGGTCCTCGCGATAGATACAGAAAAAGCATTTGACAAGATCCAGCACCTTTCATGATTAAAACCCTCCAAAAAAGGGGAATTGAAGGAAGCTTCCTCAAGATAGTCAAAGCCATCTATCAAAAGCCCACAGCGAGTATCATTCTCAATGGGGAAAAACTGAAATCCTTCCCCTTAAGATCAGGAACACGACAAGGTTGCCCTCTCTCACCTCTTTTATTTAATATAGTACTGGAAGTATTCGCCATAGCAATCAGAGAAGAAAAGGACATTAAGGATACCCAGATAGGCAAGGAAGAAATCAAGCTATCATTATTTGCAAATGACATGATATTATACCTAGAGAACCCTAAACTTTTTGACCCAAAAACTGTTAGAAATAATAGATATGTATAGTAGAGTGGCAGGGTACAAAAAATCCGTACCCAAAAGTCTGTGGCTTTGCTATACACAAATAACGAAAGAGAAGAAAGGGATATTAAGAAATTGATCCCATTCATAATTGTGCCACAGAAAATCAAATACATAGGAATCAGCTTATCCAAGTGTGTAAAGGACCTATACAAAGAGAACTACAAGACACTGCTTCAAGAAATAAAAGAGGACACGAGGAAATGGAAACACATTCCCTGCTCATGGATGGGGAGAGTTAACATTGTCAAGATGGTAATACTCCCTAGAGCTTTGTACAGATTCAATGCGGTTCCTATAAGGATTCCCATGACGTTCTTTTAAAGAAATTGACCATCCACTCCTGAAATTCATATGGAATAATAAACCCCCACGGATAGCTAAAGCAATCCTTGGGAAGAAGAAGATGTGAAGCATCACCTTTCCCAACCTCAAACTGTACTACAAAGCAGCAGTAATCAAAACAGTGTGGTACTGGAATAAAAACAGACCTGTGGACCTATGGAATAGAGTTCAGTATCCTGACACCCACCCTCAAAGACATGATCAGTTAATCTTTGATAAAGGTGCAAAGAGTCCAAACTTTAGTAAGGAAAGCCTCTTCAACAAGTGGTGCTGGGAAAACTGGACAGCCACATGTAAAAAAATTAATTTGGTCCTGTTTCTAACACCTTGCACAAAAATCAGATCAAAATGGATTAAATATCTCAATATCAGACCTGATTCCATAAAGTACGTTGAAGAAAATAAAGGAAAAACCCTCCATGACATTGAAGCTAAAAACATCTTCAAAGGTGAAACACCATTAACAAAGCAACTAGAAGAAAATATAAACATATGGAACTACAAGAAACTGAAGAGCTTCTGCACCTCAAAAGAAACAGTGGCCAAGATAGAAAGACAGTCCACAGAATAGGAAAGAATATTCACCCAATACCCATCTGATAAGGGGTTAATATCCAGGATATAACAGGCACTGGTACAGCTATATAAGAAAAAAAACAGCTAACCCCATTAGAAAATAGGGAGAAGAGATGAACAGAAACTTTGACAAGGAAGAAATCCGAATGGCCAAAAGGCATATGAAAAAAATGCTCATCATCACTAATCATCAGAGAGATGCAAATCAAAACAATAATGAGATATCACCTCACACCACAGAGAATGGCCCATATCCAAAAGGGTAAAAGCAACAAGTGCTGGCGTGGATGTGGGGAAAAGGGGACTCTCATACACTGTTGGTGGGAATGTCGACTTGTACAACCTTTCTGGAAAACAATATGGACATTCCTCCAAAGACTAGAAATTGAGCTCCCTTTGACCCAGCCATACCACTCCTGCGAGTATACCCTGGAAAGCCAAAAACACACAGCGGAAACACAATCCGCACTTTTATTTTCATAGCAGCACTACTCACAATAGCAGAACCTGGAAAACACCAGTATGCCCGAGAACTGATGACTGGATAAAGAAACAGTGGTACATCTACACAATGGAATACTATGCAGCTGTCAGAGAAAATGAAGTTATGAAATTTTCCTATAAATGGATGGACATGGAGAGAATCATGTTGAGTGAAATTAGTCAGAAGGAAAGAGAGAGACATAGAATGACTGCATTTATTTGCATGACATAAATATACCAGGTGATCTTACCAAAAGTGGAAATTACCACAAGCGCGTGGGAGTCAGAGGTTAGGTGAGATAGAGAAGGGAACATGTGTGAATAAATGTCCAAAAGGTCTGATACCAACATAGAACTGAGCATTAAATGCAGACAAAAAATGCAAATGATGGCTTCAAAGTGTAGTAGTGCAACCCACAATGTGTAGGAGAAGGAAGAGAGAGAGAGGGGATAGAGAGAGGAGATAAAGAACCTGCCATTTAGGCAGGCCATTGGAGGGGGGGAGGGAATTGTGGACATGGGTGGTGGGTGATGGGCACTGGTGGAGGGCGGGGTGCTGGAACACTGTGACCAAAGTCTCCAAAAGTGAACAACATTGTAATTGTATATATCACGGTGGTATAATAAAATGTTACAAAAAACCCTAATATTTACAGTAAGTATAATAAAAATTAAATTGGCATTTCTAGTTTTCAGGAAGAATAGTTAGTGCATAAATTTGATAATCAGTAGTGTTGGCTTATATTTTATTCAAAGCCCTATTTGTTAGCCCTGCATTTCATATAATAAATGAAAGTTTGCTTCTCTCTTTTCTGTATGTCCTTTACTGTATGTCCAGCTTATGCTGGCAACAAAGATTTTTTTCTATAGACACAGGAAGGCAAATAAGGTTATGCATTTAGGGTGTAGGAGTTAATTATTTCTGAATTAATTACTCCTGGGTATCGGTCATATTTCATAACTAAAAGCCTCAGTTGCCCTTACATTGATTCTAATTCTATATTCCAAAAAAGAGGATCCAGTTTGGGATTGGATGGACCCAGGGCCAGCCTGGTCTCAACATAGGACAGACTAAATGTCCTGAGAGCAAGGTCATGGAGCAAGCTCTCTTCTGACCCAAAAATAAGCAATAGATCATTAAAACCCTGAAGTGATCAGGAATAAACAATCTGGAGAAAGGAATGTAGTCTGGGTTATATGGCGATGTCCACAGGAACGGTCACCCCATAAATTTAATAATGGATGTAGATGTTGTCTCTCTTACTCTATTTATTCAAAATGGCTAGAAAAATCATTGAAACAATTGTTTACCAGTCAACATTGAGAGTAAAAACTACACACCCGAAGTTCCACCCTATCACCCCACGAGCTGGGTGGTGTTGGGTGGTAGTGGTGTGTGTGTGTGTGTGTGTGTGTGTGTGTGTGTGTGTGTAATTTGTTGGAGTGAGAAGTGGAGATAGATTAGACCCTTAGATTTTCTAGAGCTGATGACTTTACTTCTTTGTCCATCTACTGGGGGAACTATCATCAGCCCCAAATATGATAGGGTGTTGGGGAACACCGCCGGGGTCCCCAACAGTGTCAGGACAGAAGTTCTTTTCTACCTCCATGGACGCCGGGGAACAGATGAAAACTCACGAGTCCGGTGCAGTTCCAAAAAAGGCTTTTAATAGTACAAAAGCTCTTCCACAGCAATCTAATATAATGAACAAACTCTAGCTCTGGTCTGAACTTAGACCATAAAAAGAGCCTAAGTCTCCCACCAAAGAAAGAGGATCTCACCCGAGATGAGTCCTACCCAGAAGAAGGAGCCAAAGGCCAAAAGCAAAAGGCCGAGGAGCCAAAAGCTGAAAGCTGAGGAACCAAAAGCCAAAAGCTAAAAGGCCGAAAAGTGAAAGGGGCCTCAAGTCAGCCCCTTATATACACCAAAGTAATCCAACTGGGAGGGTCATGTCAACAAAGAACTCTAAAAAAGAGTGTAGAAGAGCAGTGCCACACCCTATTGCAGATATAAACAAAGGTTATCCAAGGACTAATCCTGTGATTACACTAGAGAGAGAGTGGGCTGTTATAAAAGTAATACATCTTAACTTCATGAGCTTCATGTAATCTAGATGGTACCCACAAGGTCCTTCTTATTATTATCTGCACCAGGGTGATTCTGAGTATCTTGTTCTCGTGTACTGAAAGGGTCACACTCGCCTGCTTAGAGCAAACTAGTATGATCCTTCCTATAGTCTTCCTATAGTCTCAACGTAGCCAGGGGTGGTAGTCTCCTGGTAAATTCTACCTGCCCCATGCTAGGTGCAGTGGGTATAAAGAGGAGCTGTGCCCAATGTAGAAAACATAGAAGTCTTAGTAGATGTATAAGTCAGAAGTTATTCAATCAAGGTGACTTCTGTAAGTGCCACACCCTCTAGCAGTGTTTACATAGAAGAGAGGTCTTATTAGAATGAAGCTTGGCTTAAATAGATTAAGCTGGGAGTGGGAAAAATGACAAAACTCCCAGAATAGCTAAACCTGTCCTCCAACAATAGGCAACTGGCCAAACCCCAATATATGTTGGGGACCCTGCTCAGCCCTAACATTTAGATTTTTGAAAACTATTTTAATAAAACCACTGTACAAACTGGAAAGTTTCATTCTTTACAACGCCTTTACTCTGACAAGATTTAAGCTGACTTCTGCTTCATGACTTCTACTTCTGCCTATTTGATCAATAGGAGAAGAACTTTCTTGGCTACTTATAAAAAATCATGAGAAAGAAATTGATCACTTGATATTTGACATCCCATTATTTGTCAATTTGCTCGAGCAGTAACATTTCCATTTGTCCCTGTCATGTGCTAATGTAGCCTAATGGCATCTGCTTGCTCCAGGAATATGAAGAGCCTCAAACCATGAATTCAGGGTCATAAGGAAGAAATCTGGCCATCTTGTAGGTGGGTAGCCACATGATCTTTTGACACCCTATGGGATCCAGTCGGTAATGGCCCTAGTCCAGTAGGTGTCTGCAAGTCACATTACATGACCAGCCCTTCTGATTTTTTTACGCCTTGGCAGAGACAGTGTCCCTGATTCTCGATCATCAGTGGAGATCAGAACTCGAGATTCTTTCTCTCACTTGAGTGAGGGTGTGATATTCCCTAGCATAGCTCTTTTGATTCCCCTATGAGAGACCCAAATAGTGTTCTCATGCTGCTTTCATAGGGCCCAGGTCTCTGAGGTGTATGTTAATGCAGGGAGAACGGTGTAGTTGAAGAGATGTGCCCAGAGCCAGAGGTTCTTTGTCCTTTCAGCTATTTCTTTATGCTCTTGAAGGCATTCCATGCCGCTCTCTTCCTCCTGTGCAGCTCAGGTACTAGGTCATTCATCAAGTTGAGTTCTCGACCTAGGTACACATAACTGCTGTATTTGGAGATATTTGTTCAGTTGAGAGTGAGTGGAGCATCTGGAACTAGTTCGTTTTTAATGAACATTGTTTTGTTGAGATTCAGCTGTAGACCTACCTTTCCACATTCATGGTCGAAGTCAGCATTTGTGCCACTTGGCTAATATTTGATGTTATTAGAACAATGTCATCGGCAAAGCGAAGGTGGTGTATTTGCTGACAATCTATCTTCACTCCCATTCCTTCCCATACTGTCACATGACATTCTCAAGGGTGACGCTGAAGAGTTTCAGTGAAATTGTAATAAAAGAAAGAAATTGATAATTTAAAATAATATTTTGAATGAATTACACATAGTCATTTTGCCTTTTCTGATTAAATG
>JAJIBD010012929.1:0-41357 GCA_021461705.1 Cryptotis parvus | reverse complement strand
TTCATAGATAGGGGGTAGTTTAAATGTGGCAGTTTATCTGACCATGTATTCTGTACTGGCTGGTATAAATATTCTCCCAGGCTACCACAATCATTGTGGGACTAGCTAGATCTTACCAGCATATTTGTCTGGCCACGTTGGACCTCTTAAGTAAACAGACCAGAAAGAAATGCTGTTTGCCTCCAAGCAAGCAAGCATGGCTCCCTGATAACTCAAAGGCAACTAAAATACAAAACTACCATGAAGTAGACAGAGACTTTTGTGAAGGCTTGGAGAAATATTTAACTGGCATTAGTATAGCCTTTGGTACAGAGGCATGCCATCTCAGAAACCCCTTCTCTACCCTATAAAAGGCATTTCCAGGCAAGATCTTGGCTCAAGACATTAGGTGAGGTGCTGGGAGAAATTCCTGAGGGCATTTGACCCTCCCCTGCCAGAGGAAGTTACATTTAGCTTATAGCTCCTCCCAGCTCTGCTAGGGAGGCATTGAATGAGCTCTGGGTCCTTGTAAACAACCAGATGGCCTCCTGAAGTTGCTACATTTCTATAGAGCTGTTTTCCTGTTTTCATCTCTAGATAGCCCAGCCCAGAATGGGCCGAGCTGGAAGTTTGGGCGGATTTCTAGCTATAAAATAAACTGCAAGAAGAAAGAAGCCCCTTTCCTTTCCTTTTTTGCCATTTCGGCTTCCCTGGGCGCTTGCTTCTCTGTCCTCTCCATTCTCTGTTGGGCCTCAACACGTGGTGGCAGCCATCTTGACCTACACATGGCGGGGGGCCTAGCTGGGAACCCAGAGTCCGGAGGTTTTCCCTGCTCTTGGGTTGTATATTGGAACCTGTGATAGTAAAAGCCCTTTTAAAACTGCATCTGATTCCTGAGTTTTCATCCATTCCTAGCCGGCTTCAGAGGTAGAAGGGAACTCACTTCCCAGTACTGTCAGGGACCCAGCGGCTTCCCTGACAGTTTTCTATTTCATTGTAACCCCATATTAGGGCCACAGACCTGTGCCTCCTGGACTCTGAAGACTCCCCAACCACTTGAGGTATTTTTTGTATTGCCATATAGATGCTTGGGTTGTTGATCAAGAGGAGCACAGAATGAGCAACCAGAGATCTCACTGATTCCTCCTCTTTCTTGCCTGTCTTGCTAACTTTTCCTAATCAATAAGAGTTCCATTCCCCAGCAGTATGTACTAAAAAGAAGCAGAGCTTAGTATGGAGAGATAACACAGGGGTTAAGGTCCACTCCTTGAATTCTGCTGATCCCATTTGCAACTCTGTATTGCATGATGCAGAGCCAGAGGCCCCTCACAAACAATCAAGTGTGATTCTGAGGTTTCTGAGCACTGAAGGGCTATCTGTATAGTAATTACTATGGCAGGGTCTGAGTTGCACCACAGAATCTCAGCAGCAACACATCCAACTACCTCTATTGAACCTCTGATACAGAATTCTTGGGGAGGAGTCCCCTGTCATCAGAGCTGTTCTCAGTTGCCCATCCCTGCAGCCCTGCAAAACTGAAAGAAAAAAATGCAAAAAAACAAAGGCCACTTGGCTGCCCACCTACAAGATGGTCAGACTTCTTTGTCAAGACCCTGAACTTACGGTTTGAGGCTCTTCATATTCCTGAAGCAACCAGATGCTATTGGGATACACTGGCATGTGATAGGGGTCAAATGGAAATGTTAATGGCACCTGCTCGAGCAAATTGATGAATAACGGGATGTCAAGTGATCATGTGATCATATAAACCAATCCAGAGGGAGATGAATTTGTTCGCCTTTCAGAGAAATTTTAAAAAGTCAACTTATTATTCATGATTGGGAAAAATAAACCTGTAAATAAAGGTATAAAATTTAATTAATACTCAAAATAGTTTTCCTAGAGCTGGATCATCTACCCAATGTGTTCATCGGTGCTTTTCAATTTAAGTGAGTTGTTTTGCTTCAGTATTTTTCTTGGAGCTGAAATACTAAATAAATATAAAGACCTTTGGATCAGAAGTATACTCAGCAATTTAAGTTGGACATTAAAATAGGTTTTGTTGACATGAGAATTGTAATTGTGTGCTGGCAAATAAAAAGTAGCAACTTCTTCAAATGTTCTTGTCACAATATTAGTCATACTTTATTTTCTCTAATACATCTGAGAAAAGATTTTAATAATTTTCTGAATAGAGAAATTAAAAAATGATTCCGGGCAGGTAGCTATTTTTTTCTCAAGTGCAATGGTAATGACAAAAGACTAAAGTATTTAGAAATATTTCAAACTATGAATGGATGCCCTTGAAAAATTGCCTTCATTGACGACTGAGTTAATTACAGTGGTTGTTATTCAAAGCTCTATTATTTGGCTTTAAAAATCATTGTGGGTTAAAAGTGGACACACATTAACTGCTCTATAGGTGTGTAAGCAATAAAGATTTAAAAGCAGTTTCATTCTTTTCAAAAGCCACTGACTACAGATACTCCCAAAGCAAATGTACACTCAAAACAGTTCTTCTGTGTCTTAAACTCTGAATTATAAATAGTTTAGTGTAATATTTTTAGTTTGGATTATGAAGTCAATTTCTAAAAATTAGTGTGACCATAATATAAATCTATAAGGCATATACATTTGATTTTGCGTTTTGTAAATTATATTGATCAGAGAGTGTTAACTCTCTATGTCTTTAGTTTGCCATGCAGTTCTCTGGGAAACCAGAATGTGGCTATCAGGCAGTCATTCAATTTTAACAGAGATCCTTTCTCTATAACTAATGCAACCCATGGCTATATGGGTAATTTTGAACAAGTGGATCTTTCTCCAACCTGAAAGGCTGCCAGCAGGGAGAAGGAGTGAGAAAAAGAGGGTTTCAAAGGAGTCACAGAGAACCGCAAAGTAATCATGAAGCACCGCTGTATTGCCACAATCTCCTTACAGAAGTGCACTGAACAATATCACCAAAAAACCTGTACTACCTGGGACCACAGTAAGAAATGATTTTGTAGTCGAGAACTCTGAATTACAGAATGTTTGCTATTTCATATTCAGCAACATTTTAAAGTATTACTCTATCTATTATTTGACAGAATTTTCACATAAGAATCAAATAGGAAATACGAAAGATAAGAAATACAAAATAGGGCCAGCCATGATAACATAAATAGATCACATTTAATGAATAAAATGCCTTTTAGCCAAAGACTACAAATACATGCATTATGATTAATTACTCTGAATTTAGTATGACTATTTTTTAAAACTCAAAGCATGGAGATGAATTATTATTTTTGTTTCTATTTATTTATATATCAATCTATCTATTTATTTATTTACTTATTCATTTATTTATTCATTCATTTATTTAGCTTTGGGGATCACACCCAGCGATGCTCTGGGGTCATTCCTGGCTCTGCACCAAGGAATTACTCCTGTGGCGGTGCTAAGGGAACCATATGAGATGGCAGGGATCAGTCAAACCAGTCTTCCAAACTTATGAAATCTTCACAAATGACTATTTCTGAGACCATGGCATAGTACTAAATTTATCAGAAGGTAAATAGTACTAAATTTATCACCTGGCTTTGGAGAGGCCAGAAATCACTAGTGACTTTGTAGATTTGTAGATAGCAGAGTAGATAGGCACAAATAGCAGAATCACCAGGATTGGTATTGCAGCATGTGGTGGCACCCAGGATGAAACTTACAATCTTATGCTTACAGAGCTGACATTTAGCTACCGAGCCAATTGAGCCAGTGAGCCATTGAGCCCTAGAAACTGTATAATATGAATTAAGACTAAATCAGAGATGGTTTAAAATGTACTCTTTCATTTTCACGCATTATACATAAGTTGGAAATATAAATTTTAGAGTATAGAAATGTCTAGAAATTATGTTTAAAAAGATACTAATTGAAAAACCTAAGGAAATTATATGCTAAAAGGACAGTTTCATGAGAATTAATTTAGTAGCAGGAAGATTTTAGTGTGAAATTAGCATCTGGTAATACACTTAGGAAACTATTACAGTGTTTCTAATTCAGGTGTGGTATGATAAAATCTTGAATTTTTTAATTAATATGTGATTTTCTACAAATCCTCAAATCCATCTTCTTTATTCAGCCACAGGTATCATTGATTATATTAAGGAAAATGAAGATTATTAAGACAAGGGAAACAAAGAACCAGCCAGGAATGTGATTTTAAGATATAAAACCGATTTTGAAACACCAGGCCAACAGAATTTCAAATTGAGGTTTTTCAATGCAATGAGTTGATATTATTAGGGAGATTAGTAATCTGTATAAAGAGCGGGTCCTTTCAAAAAGTATACATTTAAAAGACTATTTATGCAGTCCAAGGATATATATATATATATAGTGGGTAGTCCACTATATATATGTATACACACACACATATATATGTATACACACACACACACACACACACACACACACACATATATATATATATATATATATATATATATATATATATATAGTGAGCTATATATAGTGGGCCACCCACTATATAAATCTATATATATCCTTCATGTGGCCGACCTCGGTATGACCCCCAGCACCCCATAAGGTATTCAGAATGCTGCCAGGAGTGATCCCTGAATGCAGACCCAGAAATAAGTCCTGAACACTACTGAGTGTGTTCTCCAAAGCAAAAGGAAACTAAAAACAATTAAAATTTAAAGTCTATGTGCCTAATAAATATATTTACTCTTTTCTTACAGAATAAAAGAAAAAACTAACAATGACCTTACTATGGAGAGGAAATCTATGATAAAGAAGAGAATAAGTAAGAAGGTTGAATAAGTCATAGCTCAGAGTTCTGAGAATCAGGCCTTCCATTCTGATCTTCCCTGAGATAAATAAAGCCCCATAGAATGTTGGGGTAGCCCAGATTTTGAGATTCAGGCTAGAGATGAATTGTACAGTCCCAGATATTAGGGGGGAATCTTAAACTCATGAAAGAAGCCCACTATTACCCATGGACCCTAATTTATAAAGTAGAAATGGCAAAAAATATCCTATCCAATAATATTGCAATCTCTGAGCTGACACATAAATATCAGAGAAAACCAGACACTCTGACCAGTTATGATCCAGCAATGATGAAGTAAAAAGGCCACAGAGGTCATCTGTGAATAGATGAGAACATTTCATTCTTGCAGAGTGAGTTTGGTATCACAAAAGCAAAGAACAGCCATTGCTATAAGACTCGTCAGATACTGAGGTAGATAAGCACTGGTATGAATTTGAACCAATACTTCTTAGAGGTTAGTTACCTTAATTTAACTTACTTGGAAACCCTGTGAAAAATGGATTCCTGAACCTTTCCTCCAGGGGTCTGATTTAGGCTTTTTGTCCCTTTGGTCTGGTGATGACATTGGCGCTCAAGACTCACATACATGGGGCAGAGCTGCTACCGGCTCTTCCTGTACCCAGCTGATCACAAGGCACCAGGGAGAGATGGCAGGTTCTAGCCCTGGCCTGCCACTCCAGCAGAGCCTCACAAGAAGCTAGAGGACCCCCACACCATGAAAGCCGCCATTTTCTACATCCGGACTCCCCCTCGTCAGAGCTCCACCCAGCAGAAGAGCTGATCACAGCCTGGCTCATTGAGACCCACCCTGCAGCAGTCTTTTTCAAGCCCAGCCCAGGTATGCTGATACAGAGACTCACATACATGGGTCAGAGCTGCTACTGGCTCTCCCTGTGCCCAGCTGATCACCAGGCACTTGGGAGGGATGGCTGGTTCTAGCCCTGGCCTGCCACCCCAGCAGAGCCTCACAAGAAGCCAGAGGACCCCCACACGATGAGAGCTGCCATATTCCACAGGATTCCCCTCACGTCAGAACTCCACCCAGCACTGAAGAGCTGATCACAGCCCGGCTCACATGGCCGAGATCAGAGGTGACTACAAGAGTATTCCACCCGCATGGCAGAACCTGGCAAGCTACCCGTGTCATATTTGATATGCCAAATTACAGTAACAATTATAGACCTCATCCCCATGACCTGATGGAATGGTTTGAAGCTCTTTATGTTCCTGGAGCAAGCAGATGCCCTTGGGCTCTACTAGCATGTGACAGGACATATGGAGATGCTACTGGTGCCCGCTTGAGCAAATAGATCATGAATGGGAAGATAAGTGATGAGTGGCCTGGTGATGCTCAGGTGTTACTACTGGTTCTGCAAACAGGAACCACTCCTGGATGGATTGGTGGACAATGTGGGATGCCAGGGATCAAACTCAAGCCTTTGGAGAGAAATGCATGGGGAGGTGAATGAGGTAAATTTTGACAGCATAGAAATTATGCATAAGAGAATGAGTTTATATTCACCAATACAAGCATTGCCAATTTTAGTGAGTCATGATTTCCACATGAAACTCACCATCATCACCAGAAATTAGGACTTGAGGACTAAACTGAATTCAGTGACAGAGAAATGAAGACATTTATTATTTATACACGTTACATGAAATTACTGTGAAAATTAGTGTTTATTTCATCAGCATTTAGAAGAAACTCTATACAAAAATTAAATACAAATTTAGATGCCTTAAACACATAAACACAAAATATGGAGGATGTCTTGTCATACTACACCACAGTTTACTTTTTTAATCTAGATAGTTCTAAAGCCCTGGTATTACCATTTTGCTACTCATTCCCAGGGCCTCCTCATTGAACAAAGGAAATAGGAGCCCCTGGGCCTTCTCACCAAACTGAGGAAATAGAGCTCTGCTGGAGTGGAGAGCCCTTCTGAGAGCCACAAAAGGCAGAGCACCTGCGTGCTTCGGATTACAGTTCCCACAACCACAGTTCTCCATCTGGGCTCCTGAATAAACAGAATTAATACCTCCTTCATGGCTTGCCTGGAGTCCTCCTACACCCATGTCAGAGAACAGCATTCAGTCTCCAATGGAGTGGGATCCACTTCTTTTAAGGATGCAGCAAAAGATATGAGACCATCAGATGGCTTGGATACTTAGGCAGCTGTTAGGATTTGTATCTTCAATGGTAGAATGATGATTTAGATTAAAACGGGACTTACACCAATGCTACTTTTTTGCATATTTCCTTTGCAGGGAAGAGTTACATGTGTAATTTATAACTTTACCAATCTGAGTGCACATCTTTTAGAGTTAACTAAAATGAATCAATTATATATAATCCAATGTCCCTAAGTCCTCTTGAAGTCAACTTTTCCTTTGAAACTCTGAAAAAAATTCCATGAGCATCCATCTCTAGCAGCTGATGCAAACCAGTGCCTTTCAACACTTCTCAGATGGTGCAAAGTGAACTGATTAAAGACAGGTATGGCCTCCTTAAAAATTTTGCATAATCCACTTTACTTTTACAAAAAAAGCCTTATTAAACATTAAAGATATTTTACAAATCACATTAGTAATACCTTCACAAAATCTACTTTGAAACTAGGTCTTTAAGCAAAAGATGTATAAATAAATCAATTTTTACATAGATTAATGAATATAAGCAAAAGTTGTTTTGAAGGAAAACATCTAAATAAGAACTCTAGAACACCAATACAAATATTTTTTGTATTTATTTATTCATTCATTCATCACCAATTCCAGATCAGGGTCTGTTTAGGGGTTCAGTTCATGTAGTCTGAGCTTTCCTGCTGCTCAGACTATAAGAAAAGATGGGAACCCACCTGGACAGTGTCCTTCCATTGATGGGCTCACCCAAACCCACCCCCCCCCCACTCCCATTGTAAATTAAGAATTGCCTGTGACTATAACACCATAACTTTGTAGAGAAAATGGTCATGGAACACTCAGTCAAAGACTGCAGAGACTATGGAGAGAACTTGTAATCACACAGGGAGCTGAACCATTCAGTTCATTTTCCTTCTCATCAATAAAATACTGTTGAGGGAAAAACCTTTAAGGAACTTGTGTATCTGTTTTATAACTAAAGGTGAAAAAGCAAACACCAAGCATCTTTTTTGGACTTTTGTCCTAGAGACAACAAGCACCAAGAGTGGTGCCAGGTGTGCAACCAAGCTCCTTCCTGAAACTGTGCTTAGCATTCAGCAGCAGGAGGCACGGTCTTGAAGTGTGGGCACGAAAATCTGGGATTTGCTCTAATTATTTCATGTGTCCTTCAGTAGGATGTGTCCCGAGGGACTAGTAGAGCCTGCGAGATTTTTTGAAAGATTTGTCTTGCACTTACTATAAAACGACACACTTAAAACTTACAGAATATCAAATGGCCAATCCAGGAACTGAGTGTAAAGTAATTGTGTAACAATTTTGCTAGTATGAATGTACTTCCATGATTTCATCAATGTATGTCTTGAATTTTGAAAGATGATGAATATGTGGAGAATGTTTATAGAATGCTTTAAGTGTCTGGAGTGATTTATATTGTAAAAAATATGTGTGAAATTTAGCTTTTCTTATCTGTTGTACTTCAAACTTCCCATATTAGTCTCATGAGCCACAACAGAGGGTCAACCTCAGTCCTGATGAATTCAAGACGGAATAGAGCCAGGTGTAGACCAGTGTTTCCCAGAGTGATGGTACTGCCCTATGGGGAACTGGAATGTTCATAGGCAGTCTTGAGTGCAGTTGTGTATAAAGGGGTGCTAGGCCAAATGAATTTGGAGAACTTTCTTGTTGATCAGATCTTCTTAAACTTTTGCACTTACAGCTATTTTTTGCCTGAGAGAAATATTTATGCAATCCTGAATATGTAAATTAAGTATACAAGTCAAACAGTCACTGTTTGTAAATGTACATTTAAAAAATATTTTTGATGACCTCATATTCATTTATGTGACCCGTATGGGAGTCACAACCCACAGTTTAAGAAGCAAGGCATAGGTCATAGTGCCCTTCCTGTCCAATGAGTCAGACCCAGATGAGAGGCCAATAGTTTAGGCTGCTTTTCTCTTCTATAGGACCCTGGCCTTGGAAGACTCAGCCTAACATCGCCAACATTATTTCTTAGCCTTCCAGTTTGTCCCCGTATTCCTGATTCTCGTAAGTGAATTTATACTGTACATACATTCATTCTTTAAAACCAATACAGGCTGTGTATTGTATCAGTTCTCCTTTTTACTGTGTGTGTTATTTTAGGTTTTATGTGTTACTTTATATGATTTAGTAGGTTATTTTGGGAGCCTGGGAATGTGCAAATGTTTTCATATAAATTAATGTCAATTACTTCTTTTGCTTTATGCCATTTGAAATATTTTGTTGGAACACTTTGGGGAGCATTGGAAACCTGTACATAGCTCTGTCTACACTTCTTACTCTGAACCACTGGCGATTCTAGAAATGCCACTAATTCAGTAGTCATTTAATAATATTTTTATTTTAACTGAAAACCCACTATCTGTCAGGTAACGTCCTAGATCGTGGATACACACCTAATAGTAACTCTTGCATACATGGATCAAATATCATGGTTTGTAAACCATAGACCGTCCTTCCATGGGATCCATATATATATATATATATATATATATTTTTTTTTTTGCTTTTTGGGATCACACCCAGTAATGCTTTCTCATGGCTCTGCACTCAGGAATTACTCCTGGTGGTGCTTGGGGACCATATGGGATGCTGGGGATAGAACCGGGGCTGGCACAGGCCGGCCATGTGCAAGGCAAGCGCCCTACCCGCTGGACTATCGCTCCAGCCTGGTATGGGATCCGTATTTCTTCTGAGGAAGGAATCAGCTTTTGCCTGGTGTCTAGCTTCTTTTTAAATGTATTCTTTATTAAATCATTTCCAAATTTCAAGTTTGCTTCTTTAAGATCTCTTTCTACTTAAATACCAAAAGTACACATGAAGTTCATTTGAAAAATAGAACTTGATCGTTTAGCTTAGTGTTATTTTAGTACCCTGGACTAGAACTAAAGATTACTGTGCAGTGCTTATTCAAACTAAATAGACATGTGTCGGGGATGCAGCCGGGGTCCCCGACAGTGTCAGGACAGAAGTTCTCTTCTACCTCCGAGGACGCCGGGGAACAGATAAAAACTCACAAGTCCAGTGCAGTTCCAAAAAAGGCTTTTTAATAGTACAAAAAGCTCTTCCACAGCACTCCAATATAATGAACAAACTCTAGCATTGGTCCAAACTTAGACCATACAAAAGAGCCTAAGTCTCCCACCAAAGAGAGAGGATCTCAGTCAAGATTAATCCTATCCAGAAGAAGGAGCAAAATGCCAAAGAACAAAAAGCAAAAAGCAAAAAGCAAAAAGCCAGTCCCCTTATATACACCAAAAAGTAATTCAACAGGGAGGGTCATGTCAACAAAGAACTCTGAACAGAGTTTAGAAGGGCAGTGCCATACCCTATTGCAGGTATAAACAAAGATTAGTCAAGGACTAATCCTGAGATTATCTCTTATGTAAAACACTGGGGAGAGAGAGAGAGATGGTATAAAGTAATACATCTTCATTTCATGAGCGTCATGTAATCTAGATGGTACCCACAAGGTCCTTATTATTTATTATCTGCACCAGGGTGACTCTGAGTATCTTGTTCTCCGTATACTGAAAGGGTCACCCTCGCCTGCTTGAGAGCAAACTAATATTATCTTTCCTATAGCCTTCCTATAGTCTCAACGTAGCCAGGGTGGTAGTCTCCTAGTAAATTCTAACTGTCCCATGCTGGGTGCAGTGGGTATAAAGAGAAGCTGTGCCCAATCTAGAAAACATGGAAGTCTTAGTAGATGTATAAGTCAGAAGTTATTCAGTCAAGGTGACTTCTGTAACTGCCACACCCTCTAGCAGTGTTTACATAGAAGAGAGGTCTCATTAGAATGAACCTTGGCTTAAATAGATTAAGCTGTGAGTGGGGAAAATAGCAAAGTGCCCAAGCTAGCTAAATCTGTCATCCAACAGACATGCACCTTGAATAGAAGTAATCAGAGGCTAGATCTAGACCATCTTTCCTACTGGGAAACAAAGCCCACTGCTGTCAACCATGAATGGACAAGCACATCGTTCTGTGCCTTGGGTGAAGTATAAAGCTTTGTGGTTATGATAGAAGACAACCAATTTGCCTAAGATTCGGGCAAATTGGAGTGGACATATTCTGTTTTATAAAAATTATAAAACATTTGTTTATATTTGTATTCTTAGTAGCTTATTGAAAAAAAGAATTCTCTACACAATAGCTGTTCTATTGATTCAGTGATATATTGGTTTATAAAAATCTTCATCTGGAAAGATAAATTCAATTAGAGGAATATTTGAATCAGTTACAATAGTTTACTGTCTCTTTCTCTGTCTCTTTCTCACCCAGCAGAGCAGAAACAAGCTTCCCCCATTGCGGCGTGGCCGCATAGCGGCCGCACAATTTACCTCCAAATTACCATAAATATTCTACCCACCCCTCTGAGAGAGCCCCACAAAGTAATGAGAATATAGCGCCTGCATGGCAGAGCCTGGCAAGCTGTCCGATGCGTGTTCAATATGCCAAATCCAGTAACAAAAATGTTTATTTTCCTGACCCGAAAGAGCCCTTAATACGGCAGCAGTAAGAAAGGCAAACAAGCAGTGCCTGATAAAATTTCACGGCCGTCCTAGGCTGCCAAAGCGAGAAGGACTAAAATGACTGTCTGTACTTTCAATGCACGTGCGCTGGCATTGGAAGCATATATTGAGGATCTGATGCTGCAAGCGCAAAACATCAAGTATGACATCATTGGTCTGACTGAGACGAGGAGGCGTCAGTCGCATCATGCTGTAGAGCCAGGAGTAACCCCTGAGCATTGCCAGGTTTGACCCAAAAAAAGCAAAAAAAAAAAAAATTATCCAAACTGTGGCTCAATCAGCTGCATGCAAGGCAAGCAAATTCACCCCTATTATCTCTCTCTGCCTCTCCACCAAAATAAACATCTATTTGAATTATCAGGCAATAGAGGGCTTAGTAAAAGGCATTAGATACTTTCCTAATTGTTAGAGTGCTGCAGAAGCAAAGGTCATGGAAGATATCTGTTAATTCCCTGGTTTACTACTATCTTACAGAAGGGGAAGGAATTTTAAAAGTCACAGAAAATGCCTAGCAATTATCACATTTAAAAAAAAAGTACCAAAGTAGGTGACTCATTAGGAAACACCAGGAGGTCACTGAAAAATCTCAGATTGGCTGAAGAACACGGTTCAACCTACCACTGATACAGGAGCAATTATATGAGAGATGAAGTTTTTTTTTTTTTTCACCTTTCAAAACTCTCACAAGTGTCTCTTTTTGGCAACATGTAGCCTAGGATCCAGCTGGCAGCTGGGATTCTAAGAAATGCAATAGCTAGTTTTCTAACCACTGAGAATATGCAAGGTTAAGGTTAGACAAACTTTCACACAACACAGAGAACTAAATAAGCTTTTCCAACATAGACTATAAATTTCACTTTTTGTAACTGCCTTAAAAATGAGCAATTAAAGGTATATATTTATTTCTTCACATAAGTTATTTTGGATATTGAATAAAGTTTCATGATTCAACTAACACAAACAGAGGGACTCAGAGCTTCAGGCATTTGTTCCTAATGTTGATTTTTGCTAATATTATTTTGTAGTTAGAAAAATAAATTCAATATTCACATCTCGGAGATTAACTGTGACATTAATTAAAAGGCAAGATTAATGAAATTCAAGTAAATTCTTTGGAAATGTTTAATTATTTTCTTAAAAATATTAAAAGTCACAATTTAGAGAAGGATATAGATAACATAATAAATTTTTGAATGAATAATTGAATAATCACAGCAGAGCCTGGTGAGCTACCCGTGTTGTTTTTGATATGCCAAAAACCAGTAACAATTATAGACCTCATCCCAATGACCATGATCTTGATAGCAAGGATAGCTCCATGCTATCAAGATCACAAAAAAGTTTGGAGAAAATTATGCATCGTGTCAAGCTGGACTATCTAGTTTTTACACAACGGATTCAATAGTGATGGGAGCGCCAGGATCAGCCTATTGGACTGGATCTCTTTTTGTCTATAACATAATTACAAATAAATTCAAGGCATTTCTAGACAAAAAAAAATCAAGTAAAATTTGAAAGCTATCTAGGATATTCAGTGGGTGCTGGTCATTTTCAAAGTCCGCACACAACCAAAGTAGTTGGAGGAGCCCCTCAACATGAACAGATTGGTAAGGCATATATATTCAGTATTGATGCCAAAGAACTAAATATCATACATGAAATGAAAGGTAAAAAGCTTGGCTCTTATTTTGGAGCTTCTGTCTGTGCCGTGGACCTCAATGCAGATGGCTTCTAGGACCTACTTGTAGGAGCTCCCATGCAGAGCGTCATCAGAGAGGAAGGAAGAGTGTTCGTGTACATCTACTCTCGCTCGGGAGCAGTAATGAAGGAAATGGAAATAGAACTTGTTGGAAGTGACAGATATGCTGCAAGATTTGGAGAATCTATAGCAAATCTTGGCGACATTGATAACGATGGCTTTGAAGATGTTGCTATTGGAGCTCCACAAGAAGATGACTTGAGAGGCGCTATTTACATTTACAATGGCTGAGAAGATGGGATCGCAACAACCTTCTCACAGAGAATTGAAGGACCCAGATCAGCCCATCTCTAAGCATGTTTGGACAGTCTATATCTGGACAAATTGATGCAGATTATAATGGATATGTAGATATAGCAGTTGGTGCTTTTCAATCTAATTCTGCTGTTTTACTAAGGACAAGACCTGTTTTGTTTGTTGAAGCTTCTTTACATCATCCTGAGTCTGTAAACAGAACAAAGTTTGACTGTATTGAAAACGGATTTCCTTCAGTGTGCATGGACCTAATGCTCTGCTTCTCCTATTAGGGCAAAGAGGTTCCCGGTTATATAGTTTTATTCTATAATATGAGTGTGGATGTGAACCGAAAGGCAGAGACCCCATCCAGGTTCTACTTTTCTTCTAATGGGACTTCTGATGGGATAACAGGAAGCATGAAAGTGTCAAGCAAAGCAGCAAACTGTCAAACACATCAAGCATTTATGCGGGTAATTTCAACTAGTTTTTATTAATGAATATATAAACTTCAAGGTAACTTTTGCTACCTGCACGGCAGAGCCTGGCAAGCTACCCGTGTTGTATTTGATATGCCAAATAACAGTAACAATTATAGACCTCATTCCGGAATGGATTGAGGCTCTTTATGTTCCTGGAGTAAGCAGATGCCCTTGGGCTCTACTAGCATGAGACAGGACATATGGAGATGTTACTGGTGCCTGCTCGAGCAAATCGATGATGAGCGGGAAGACAGTGATACAGTGATATAGTGATCCCCATGACCTGAAGGAATGGTTTGAGGCTCTTTATGTTCCTGGAGTGAGCAGTTGCCCTTGGGATACACTAGCATGTGATAGGACGTATGGAGATGTTACTGGTGCCCATTCGAGCAAATTGATGAACAACGGGAAGACAAGTGATCCAAGTGATTTGAATAATAAATATTTGAAAAATTAAGGCCTTAGAATAAAATGAAATTTTTTTGCTTTGTTTTGGGGCCACAACCCAAAAACACTCAACAATGCTGCTGGTTCTGCTGAGAGATCACTCCTGGTGCAGTTTGTAGGATCATAAGAGTTGCCTGGGATACATCAGGATTGCCTCGTGCAGTGTGAAAATTCTACCCAATATATTACTTCTTCAGCACCCAAACTTGTTTTAAGTTCTGGGTCACACACGTTACAGAGTTTATTCCTGGCTCTATGCTCAGGAGTGATCCCTCCTTGTGCCTGGGTGACTCTATGGTTCTGGGGATTGAGAAGGCGTCAGTCTTTTGCAAGGCAAGAGCTTTACTTCCTGAACTCTCTCTATGGCACCCCAGATAAAACAATTTTAATAGCTGTTATTTATATTGGACCAGAGCACAGCAGGTAGGACTTTTGCCTTGCATGTGGCTGACCCAGGTTCGATCCCTAGCATCCCATATGGTCCTGTGAGCACCGCCAGGAGTAATTCCTGAGTGAAGAGTCAGGAATAACCCCTGAGCATTGCTGGGTGTGGCCAGAAAAGCAAAAAAAAATAGCTGTTATTTATAGTCAGCCTTACTATTTCCCTGTCCACATAGTGTATAGATTTTAGTAAAAAAATCTTTTCTTTCTCTATTTTTTTGTAATGCTAGGGTGCTACACGTGATGAACAAGTTCACAGCACTCTACCTTCACCTAAGAACCAGTTTCCTAGACTGTCATGGGCTATTCATTGTTTGAGTTTGGGGAAATCATTTCAAATTTCTGTGTCTTGTTTATTTTATAACAGTACACTCTTCTGTCTTCTTTAAAATAACTCAGATAATGCCAACCTAGAACTGAGCATTAAATAGAGGCTAAAATATACACATGGCAACCCTTTAATGTATGTTCTGTAATCCATAGTCTGGAGGGGAAGGAAAAGAGAAAGAGAGAGAAATGGAAAGAAATAAAGAACCTGCCATGGAGGAGGGCTGGGGAAGGGAGGAGGGAACAGGGGACGTTGGTGGTGGGAGATGGGCACTGGTGGAGGGATGGGTGCTGGAACACTGTATTTCCAAAACAAAAATATGAACTTTTTAATTGTATATCTTTGTAATTGTAAAAATAAAAAATTAAAAAAAGAACAAAAAAATAAAATAAAATAACTCAGATAATTCTTTGGAAGTCTTTGGAATAAATGTAAATTACAGGGACTGGATATATAGTATGGGGGTTAAGGTGCTTCCCTTATACATTGCTAACTTGGGTTTAGTCCATTGTATCACACATGATTCTTTGGGCACTACTTGGGAGATCTCTGAGCAAAATGCCAGAAGTCTTTTTATATTATTTTATTCTAAACATTTATTTATTTTTTGACAATTACAAAAATGTTCATGTTTGGGTTTCAAGCCATACAGTGTTCCAGCACCCATCCCTCCACCAATGCCCACCTCCCACCACCAATGTTCCCGATACCCTCCCCCTCCTCTAGCCTGCCTCCATGGCAGATTCTCCATCTCCAGAAGTAAGTCTTGAGCATTGCTTCTTCTGACCCAAGTATCCTTCCTCAAATTAAAATAATAATAGGTTATAATCACAAAGTATATCAATGCAACTTAGACCTCTATAAGAGTAAGAAAACATTTACACTCATATTGACAAGACTTCACTGTTAACTAAATTGGATTATATTACTCTAAGAAAGTATGTCTTTTTATAACAAATTTTAGATTCTTAAGTATTAAAATATGCAAGACTGTTCAGTCAGCTTTTTTGGGCTTCTACCAAACCGAAGTATATTTTGTCTTTTACTTTCACAATTATTTGTCTTGCCCTGACCCAAATTCTGCTGTCTTCTATAAAACTAATGTCATTATTCCAAAGTGTGTTTTCATTAAAATCAGATAAAGAACAACTATTTGCACTATTACTTTCGCCTATTACTTCTCAGCCTCTTGGTAGTGCTGAATTGTTCTTATAAATATTCTCTGGGGATCTTATCATGATTATACTTTTAGAGTATTTCATGTGATATATATCCTAAATATATCTTTAGAGTGATTAAATAACTGGGAACTAAGGGGATAGATAGCACAGGGGTTAGGCATGCATGAGACTGGTATCCCATTTCAGTCCCTGGTAGTGTCAGAGATTGAACCCAGGTTGGCTATGTATAAAGCCTTACCTTACTCTATTATCTTACAGCCCTCAAATGATCAAACCACTTTATATGGATTTCTTTTATCCCTTTTAAAATGCATTCAGTGGGAAGAGTTTTACCACCCTACTCTTCCAATGGCACATTTGGCCTTTTCTATTATTTTTGTGTGTTTTAATATCACTGTATCACTGTCTTCCTGTTCATCATCGATTTGCTCGAGCGGGACCCAGTAACATCTCCATATGTCCTGTCCCATGTTAGTAGAGTCCAAGGCATCTGCTTGCTCCAGGAACATAAATAGCCTCAATCCATTCCGGAATGAGGTCTATAATTGTTACTGGTATTTGGCATAAATATCAAATACAACATGGGTAGCTTGCCAGGCTCTGCCGTGCAGGTAGCATACCCTTGTAGGAATCTCTAAGTCCAGCATTTACCGCGTGAGCCGGGCGCTGATAGGCTGGTCTGCTGGGTGGAGGTCTGACGAGAGAGAAGTCCGGATGTGGAAATGGAGGCCCTATGGAGTTGGGGGGGGGTCATCTGGCTTGTTGCGAGGCTCTGTTGGGGTGGTGGGCCAGGGCTAGAACCCACCATCCCTCCCGGGTGCCTCGTGAGCGGCTGGTCATGGGGAGAGCCAGTAGCAGCAGCTCTGCCCCATGTCTGCGAGTCTCTGGACTGGCATACCTGAGCGGATTTAAGAAAGACTGCTGCAGGGTGGAACTCAATGAGCCGGGCGCTATTGTGTTTTAATAACGTTTTAAAAAAATCTTTATTTAAGCACCATGAATTACAAAGTTGTTCACAATCAGTTGTTTCAGTATTTCAACACCAGTGCCACCACCAATGTGCTCTTACCCCACCAACAATTTTCCCACCCACCACCTAAGCTTTCTCCCTAGAGGCACAAATAACTGGAGCTATGCACACCAAGATCTCCAAAATCTTTAACAGTGTGACTAAGTTGGGGTTTAACTTTTTAACTGGGTGTTGGTTTGGGGGCATGGGAGTGATTACTGACCTTCTGGTGGTACGAGTTGGGGTGGGGGAGGGAACCCAATCCTGACTCTGTGAAAGCCTGGAGATTTCAGTCAAAAACCCATATACCCGAGTTTATCAGTGGCTTATTTTGGAATAGAGCTTGTTGGATGAGTGTAGTCTGACCTTGAACATGACTGTGCTTGTGGAGCATGGATGTTTTTGGCTGCTGGGGCTCTGTTGGGATGGGCCAGACCCAGACCAATGTCCCTCCGGATTGCCCCAAATGAGTCTGCCAGGCAAACCGGGCTGAATTTCTGCCCATTCACTGTATCACTGTCTTCCCGTTCATCATCGATTTGCTCGAGCGGGCCCCAGTAACATCTCCATATGTCCTGTCTCATGCTAGTAGAGCCCAAGGCATCCGCTTGATCCAGGAATATAAAGAGCCTCAATCCATTCCGGAATGAGGTCTATAATTATTACTGGTATTTGGCATATATATAAAATACAACACGGGTAGCTTGCCAGGCTCTGCCGTGCAGGTAGCGTATTCTTGTAGGCATCTCTAAGTCCAGCATTTATTGAACTCTCGCGGCTGCAAGCGGCTGCTCGAGCTGGGCGCTGATAGGCTGGTCTGCTGAGTGGAGGTCTGATGAGAGATAAGACCGGATGTGGAAAATGGAGGACCTCATGGAGTGGGGGGTCGTCTGGCTTGTTGCGAGGCTCTGCTGGGGTGGTGGGCCACGGATAGAGATAGAACCCACCATCCCTCCCGGGTGCCTCATGAGCAGCTGGTCACAGGGAGACCATTACGGATCTCTTTCAGTATATATCTTTCAATCTCTTTTGAGATATATTATATGTATACTAATATATGTGTACTATATACTCTAAATATATAAACTCATTAATATATATATACATTAAGAAATATATATATATATATATATATATATATATATATATATATATATATATATATATATATATATATATATATATATATATATATAAGTTTCTGGACCATGGCTGGTGAATGAGATTCTTAACTGTGACTTCCAGTCTCTTTTGAGGTTTATTTATGGATTTCTGGAGTGTGGGGTGAGTAAGTGAATTTGTATGTTTGAGCTGGGCGCCCTTTGTGGGCTGCACATACTTAACCTGGGGCAGTTTAACTTCTCAACCTGCCGATGTGGTAGGGGGAGACCCCAGATCAGTCAGGGAGCCATGCAGGGTATGGGACTTCACTGTAGAAGGAGCACACCAAGGGGAAAAGTACCCAGGTGAGGTGTCCGCAAGGAGTGACCAGGGAAGGAGGCCACAGAAGGGGGTTGCTGGTTACAGAAGCTGCTCTGGGGGTGGAGTGGGGTGGAGAGACTTAGTCTTGGGTTGTGTGATTGGTCAGAGGCACAGCTGTGACTTTGTGTTATCAGGAATCCGAAGGCACTTTTTGGCAGTTAGCGTGCTTGCCCAACTTATCCAGGGTTGGCAGACTGGCGTTGCCCCATCCCCTGGGATCCAGTAGCGATGGCCGTTGTTGGGCCCTGGTTTGGATTGGGACCAGAGGAAGGTCTGTTTTCCTTCGCGACTTGGCGTTCTGAGTGATGGCTGGGGCCACCAGTCGAACAGAGCTGGGTCAGGGGCACTTGCGCCCCATCCTGAATCTCTAGATAGCACTTAGGGAACTTTTCTTCCATTGTTTGCGGCTTGCAAGTGGGCTGGTCCCGGAAGGAAACAACAGTGGGGCTGCCCCTGCTGGGGGTGAATCTCCACTGCCTCCCTAACCTCAAATCCCTTGCTCCGCAGCCGTGTTGACATCCGTCCTTTTCGGATGTATCATAATTCCATCATCATGCATAGTGCCAAGAGCCATGGGCTTCTGTTAATCGTGGGTCGCCTTTCAACCATCCCATCGGGACCCACTCCCTGGCTATTGTTTGCTATGAGCTGTTGGTCTTGTTTAACGGTTCTTTCTCTCCCCAAGCCAGGACATCCACGGGGCAGCCACATTCACAGCTCAGAAAGTTTTAGGCTTTATCTGCTGCTCAGAGCTCTGAGAGCTGCGTCCTTAAGCCAGCTTCAGTGCTGCTACATTGGTCTCCTCTTGCAGACCCTTTTCTGTTTGCTCTTAAAAAAAAAGATGCCAGATTTCTTGATGACCAAAGTCTAAAATTTGGGTGTCATATTTAACATAAAATTAAAGGCTCCCAAATTCAAAATTTACCCTTTTTTCCAGACATGTCCTCTTGACTTCTGGAATCATGGTGGCTGAAGGAGGGTGGGGTCAGCATTTTCTTCCCTCTGAGTTCTCCCCTGTTAGCTTGATAGCATTGATGTTGGTGTGTCTGAGATGACGCAAGAGGTGGCGAAATTTTTTTTTTATTGTATTCTTATTTTTTGGCTTCTTATTGTTCTTTCTGAACATGAAAATGCTGACTTGTCTTCTCTCTTCTACTGATTCCTGATGCTCTAGGTGGTTCTTTTTCCATCCGTGAATATGTCCTGCACTTTGCTCAAACATGCAACAAGCAATTTGTCTTTGACCTGGGCAAGAGATTATTTGCTCGTTTTTTCTGAACCACATAATCTGCGGCGTGGGGAACATTTCTGATGGGGCTTGGGTGACCATTTGTGGTGCTGGGGCATGAATTCCTGCTGGGCGTGTGAGAGCCCACCTTACCCTCTGTGCCATCTCTTTAGCTCTAGGAAAGTAAGTGGGTGAGACAAGAGCCAGACCCGACTTGCTATATTCCTCCACTGCCAGAAAATATAGTTTGAGATTTCCAAGTGATCTATTTGTTGAATTCCCCCTTACTAAGCTTGAAATGACAAACTAAATAAAGACTCTTAACCATTTGAATCCCAGGGGATGTCAAACCTCTTGATCCCATGGGACATCAAAAGATCACGTGACCGCCCACCTACAAGATGCTCAGACTTCTTTGTCAAGACACTGAATGAACGGTTTGAGACTCTTTGTATTCCGGAAGAAAGTAGATGCCATTTGGCTACACTGGCATGTGATAGGGTCAAATGGAAATGTTACTGGCGCCCTCTCAAGAAGACCGATGAATAACGGGATGTCAAGTGATCAGATGATTGACCTCTTGAAAGAAATGGAACTTCCAATACTTGAATAGGTTCTTCCCTTCGTGCACTCTATATGACTTTGAATTACATTACAAACTTTAAATACTTATTGAAATAATTTCTGGACAATGTGTATGTTCATCTGATCTCTCAGTTCAAAAATTTAATATCTATTTTAGTCATAACATGATTCAGATTTAATGTTCTATAATCTTTCATGCATTAACATAAGAATCCCTTTATTTGTCTTACAGCTGCATGGAGGACTAAGGGAAACTATTTATACTTAAAAGAGAAACTGTTTATTTATTTATGTGCATTCCTGTCCATAAAAATAAAAAATAATTCATTGGTTTTTGGGTCTTTTTGAGAATTATGACCTTTATCTTGGGCCATCAGCTGATTCTTAAATACTCTCTGTGCCTTGGAATTGAGGTTGGAGGGATGGAATAACTGCTCTGAACCTAGCTTGAGGTTCCAGTGTTAACAATTGCAACAGACACTTCAGTGACCTTGAAGAAAGAGAAAACTCTATGTGCTTTTCTTTTCTTTATCTGGGTTTATCTATAATCTTTTGAAAATGTGACTAAGACAGAAACTCTTTGAAACGTGAGGGATGGGTGAAAAGTACAAAAACTATGGCATTGTATTTATTTTTAGTAGTGGAGAAAAAAAGACATTAAAGTTATCCATCCATAGTCATTGTTGTCTGTGATTCTTATCTTTGGCACAAAGGTTTTTATTTATGGGTAATATTATTATGAGGAGGAGGTGGGGTGGATGCCTTCCAGATACATAGTCTAATTAGAAAAGTTGTTTGGAGCTATATCTACAGTGCTTAAGGCATGCTCCTGCTTCTGTATCAGGGAGCATTCCTGGCAGTGATTGGGGACCCGTGGCGTGCTATGAATTGAACCCAAGTTGTCCATGTGCAAGAAAAGTACCACACTTGGCTGTACTAGAGCTCTGGCTTCAGATAGTCTTGACTTCTTAAAGACAATATATCTAGATTTGCTCTGATCTGAAGGGATTTTCCTTCATCATAACAACTTTATGTGGTAACTTAAGTCATACTTTCTGCTTATATGATAGATGCTGGGAAGACAAAAAGAGGTAGCTTAGTATGTCAAAATTTTCAGTAGGACGATAAATCTCACAGTGTATTGCTCTCAAGACATAACTATTCTGGGTCAGTAATTTTTATATCTTGTCTAGGGAGTGGTAAACCTGGTTACTGTAACTAGGTTCTGGATGGACAAGTCAAACTATCCTCTTATTTCAGGTAGGATGCTTAAGGTTGCAACTAATTGCTCATATGGTTCAGGGATTATTGTGCCTTGTAAGTAAAAAAATCAGAGGTACAGAAACATTCATCACTTGATCACTTGACATCCCATTATTCATCGATTTGCTCCAGCAGGCACCAGTAACATTTCCATTTGACCCTGTCATGTGCCAGTTTAGCCCAATAGCATCTGGTTGCTTCAGGAATACAAAGAGCCTTAAAACATTCGTTCAGGGTCTTGACGAAGAAGTCTGACCATCTTGTAGATGGGCGGCCATGTGTTCTTTTTTTCCTTTTGCCTTTTGGGTCACACCTGGCGATGCTCATGGGTTACTCCTGGCTCTGTACTCAGGCATTACTCCTGGTGATGCTTGGGGACCATATGAGATGCCGGGGATAGAACCCAGGGCAGCATGGGCAGGCCGAGTGCAAGGCAAATGCCCCACCTGCTGGGCTATCACTCCTGGCCCCCCATGAGATCTTTTGACATCCCGTGGGATCCAGTCGGTAACGGCTCTAGTCCAGCGGTCATCTCCAAATCGCATTACATGTCCAGCCCACCTGATTTTCAATGCCTTGGCAAACGAGACAGCATCCCTGACTCTGGAACAGCGACTGAGATTAGAGCTCCAGATTCCTTCTTTCATGGAATGAATGAAGGAATATTTCACAGAAACATTCATGGAAAGTTTTATTTCTTTCTGACATCACCATCTACCATCTACAGTAAGTTAGCATGAGTGAAAAGTCTCCAGCAATATCCAAAGCAACAGGCCTTTTTTATATCCACAACATCACAATATTCCCATGGTGAAATCTGTTTCTTGATAAACATGCAGTACCTTGGATTTTCTCAAAGTTCTTGAAAACCTTTTTCACAAACTCAAGTTACATAAAACATAAGAGTTCTCAGGTAACGGATTGTCACTTACATATGCAACTGGCATGAATCTTATATATGTTCTCAATTGGGTCCAGCAGGATTTGGACTAAAATTAATGTTTGTGGCTTTATAATAAATACTTTTATTCATTTTAAGCAAACTAGTTTGATAAAAATTTAATATTGAGTCAAAGATCCAATATATATAATTGACATTTTACATATATACATAAAATAGAATTCTGTCAAAATTAAATTTAAGTCATTTTGCCTGATGGTAGTTACTTTTATTAAGGTAACATACATCAGAAGAAGACTTTAGGTATGTTTACATGGAATTGTTACTTTGCAAAAGCTATCAACACAAATAATCTGTACTTGTGTCTTGTACTTATATGAAGTCATACCTGACTGACTTCATATAAACACAACTGCTACTATGCAATGGGAATGAGACTTTTATTTTAAAAGTATTATAAGCTTAATCTTATGTTCAGGTTTCTAGCAAGCTATTAATTTTAATTGTGTAGAAATGATATTTTAATTTTGTTTCAATGATACATTGAAAACAAAGCATTTTTTAAAAACTGCTATCTTTCTTGAATTTTTTAAATATTGGAGTCTTCAACAATTTCCTCCTCCCCCTTTACTTTTATAAAAGCATTTCCTTTGAGAGAAAAAAATGTTCTAATGTTTTATGACCTTCCACAATTTCATTGGTCTGATATTTCTAAACTATTTTTTTAATTTTCCATAGTGGCTACCAGTCAATATGGCAGCAAATATTATTGAAAGATGAAAGAGAAAACATTAAAGTCCATTACCATTAGAGAATTTCATGTTATAATCGAGTCTAACAGAGGTCATAAAGGATTTAAAGTGAGCACATATAATCAGCCACATTATAATAAAGAATAGTTTATTATATCCTAAGGGAGAAACAAAATATACATATAAAGATCACTATTACTATCAGAGTTATAAAGATAAAACAAGCAAATAAACCCATTTACTAGAGATTATTTCTCAGAAAAACATTAATATTCGTGACTAACAGTCCATTTCTTCCTGATGTGACCCTTAGTATTACACATAAATTTTGAACTCATTAAACCAGTTATAATAATATTTTATACTTCAATTTTGCTTCCATTTATAGAAGTCAATGCGCTTTTATTATCTAGGAATTAACTTCAAATATTTCATTATTTTGCTCAGTGTTTTTTTCTAATGTTTAAGAGCCTTGTGTACTATTACTAAAGAAACACATAGTTTTACTAATGAAAAAGGAAGAGACAATTAACTCCAAATAGAATCTTATGCCTATAATTTAGTATTGACAAGTTACATACCTGATTGCATGATTCAATAGGCTGTAAATTCTTACTTCTTTATTGAGGATCTGTTTTGTGAAACATTCTCTGTGTCAGAAACTGTACTAGATATGAATGTCTGATTTGACACAGGATCCTGATGAACCACTAGGCATAATTCTCACCTATAGGTAAAACAATTGAGATGAAATATTATAGTATTTCCCCCTACTATCTGTATAGCATGGAACTAAAGTTAAAATCTGACTATATTAAGTTACATAATAAATACACTTTTCTCAACAAATTAGTTTCTTTTTAGTCTTGTTATTCTTTAAAATCAGAGTATTAATTAGAACGTTTTATTTTTAATTTTACCTCATCGTGTCTCAGATTTTATCAATCAGGAATAGATGTGCGGGGCCAGAGAGAGTGTACAGCAGGTAGGGTGTTTGCCTTGTATGCGGCTAATCCTGCGTTTGATCCTTGGCATCCCATATGGTCCTCTGAGCACTGCCAGAAGTAATTCCTAAGTGCAGAGCCAGGAGTAACCTCTGAGCACTGCCGCATGTGACACAAAAAGGAAAATTAAAATAAAAACAGACATACAGTCTAAGACTAAGGCTTAGCTTAGAATTATATTTTATATTTAATTGATAAGAGTGTACTAATTTATTCATACTTTAACATTTTTCAAATTAGTGTGCCTTATTAATGGACAATAAGGAAGTATGTGTTGTAGTTTGATTATAATAGTTTAATTTTTTCTTACTTAGTAGCATTGAAACTAATGATGTGTTTTCAATGGATGGTTTCTTAGATCAAATGAAATACAGCACTGAACTTTTCAATTAAACTCAGTAAAATTTGTCAATGCAGAAACAACCGGATTTATGTCTTGCTCCTCTCCTAAACTGGGCTTTGAAAATGTTCTGAAGTTGAGGTGGTGTTTATAAGTTTTATCTCTCATTACCATGAATTAATTTCCTGACTCATGGATCAGTTCTAATTTTAGGACTTGTTTCTTCTTTAAATTTTCCCATGGAAAACTGAGAAAATAATATTAATTTCATAATTTTTTTGGGGGGTCACATCCGGCAATGCTCAGAGGTTTCTCCTGGCTCTGCACTCAGGAATTAATCTTGGCCATGCTCTGAGGACCATATTGGATGCCGGGGATCAAACTCGGGCCGGCACAGGCCAGCCGCTTGCAAGGCAAATGCCCTGTCAGCTGGACCATCGCTCTGGCCCAAATTTCATAATGTTTTTAAGTTGTCTATATTACCTTCTTCTATTTCTTTCTTGTCATGTTAACCAAGAGCTCAGTCTTTTAAATTAATGGTTCTTTCCATAATTCCTCTATAAATACATTTTAAAATGTTTTTCTGTCATACAAAGCATGTATATTTGATATTAGTCAATTGTAAAGTTTATTCTTATTTCATCTTACTGTCCCTTTTATATATGGTATCATATTTGTAGCTTTCTGCTATTGCTGGATTGTTTAAACAGTTATTGAATTCCATGCCAATTTATTGTTATGTGAAATATGTTCATTTGAAGCTTCCCAATGATCTTCACTTTTTACACTTACCAAAATATTTCACTAACATGCCTAGAAAAAAACAAATATTTTCATCCCCATAATCTTCATAACATATAGGGAAGTATTTTAGTTACCTCAAGAAAATCGAGAGTAGTGCTATTTCCTATATATCTTATAGTTAATATAAATTAACAAATACACAGAACAAAAGTCTGGCACTAAATTAGTGCTCAAATAATTCTTGCTGTTATAAAACTTAATTGATATCCATAATAAGTACTATTAATTTTTTAATATTTAACAATCATAACTTCCCATAAGTCAAACTATATTTTTTGAATCATGATATGCCTATTATGCCAAAAAATTTTGCTTTTCGTATAGTACATTTTATGTAGTATATTTCACTTGTATCATTTGTATTACTTGTCTTCCCGTTGATCATCGATTTCCTTGAGCTGGCACCAGTAACATCTCCATACGTCCTATCACATGCCGGTGTAGCCCAAGGACATCTGCTTACCCAGGAACATAAAGAGCCTCAAACCATTCTATCAGGTCATGGGCATGAGGACTATAATTGTTACTGGTATTTAGCATATCAAATATGACACGGGTAGTTTGCCAAGCTCTGCTGTGTGGGTGGGATACTCTTGTAGGCATCTCTAATCTCAAGAGTTTATTGATGAACCATGCTGCTGCAAAGCGGCTCCACGAGCTGGGCTTTTTGATCAGTTCTTCTGCTGAGTGGAGCTCTGACCACTGGGGAGTCCAGGTGTGGAAAATGGCGGGCCTCATGGTGTGGGGGGTTCCTCTGGCTTCTTGCAAGGCTCTGCTGGGGTGGCAGGCCTGGGCTAGAACCTGCCTTCCCTCCCGGCACCTCGTGATCAGCTGGGCACAGGGAGAGCAGGTAGCAGCTCTGCCCCGTATGTGTGAGTCTCTGTGATTTTTTTTTTTCTTTGGGTCACACCCAGCAATGCTCAGGGGTTACTCCTGGCTCTGCACTCAGGAATTACTCCTGGCGGTGCTCGGGTACCATATGGGAGGCTGGGGATCGAACCTGGGGCGGTACAGGCTGGCCGGGTGCAAGGCAAACGCCCTACCGGCTGGGCTATCGCTCCGGCCCCTATGTGAGTCTCTGGATCAGCACACTTGGGCTGGGCTTGAAAAAAGATTGCTGCAGGGAGGGTCTCTGAATATCGGAGCTTTCGATTAGCTGTTCTGCTGGGTGGAAGTCTGACGAGTGGGGAGTCAGGATGTGAAAAATGGTGGCTCTCAAGGTGTGGGCTTCCCTCTGGCTTTTTCGAGGTGAGGCTAGGGTGGTGGGTCAGGGCTAGAACCTGCCTTCCCTCCCGGCGCCTTGTGATCAGCTGGGCAACAGGTAGAACTGGTAGCAGCTCTGCCCCGTGCATGTGAGTCTCTGGATCAGCATACCTGGGCTGGGCTTGAAAAAGACTGCTGCAGGGAGAAGCATGTAGTATACTACATGTTTATTTTTATTACACTTGGTATTGTGGAAATAAAATAGAGTTTGGAATCAAACAAACCTATATCTAAATTTTGGTTGCCTTAATTTTGAATTGCTCAAGCCTCAAGTCTGTTTCTATTAAAAGCTAAAATCATACCCTACATAGTTATGGTAGAAGTTGACTTATATGCTTTATAATGACACATAACTAATAAATTAAACATGTGGTATAGTATATAAAATGTAGAAATCATTTGAAAGACATACCACAATACCTGATGTGTAGCAGACTTTCTATAAGTAACTGGATGATTATTGTTGTTATTTAAAACTTATTCTCTTGAAATAATTAGGAGCTTAAAGTTCAATTTCATTTGTAAGTAAGGACGATAGTATTATATTATTCATATGATAAAAGTGATTAACTTTTACATAAAAATCTCAAGTCAAAAAGTCTTCACAGAGTAGATGCTGCCTAATGAGTTTTTGTAAGCAATGCTCAGGAGACCTAGGGCCCCTTAATTGCACTGAGTGGTTCAGTCAAACACTAGATAGACAGATAGATAGATAGATAGATAGATAGATAGATAGATAGATAGATAGATAGATAGACAGACAGACAGATAGAGATAGATAGATAGATAGATAGATAGATAGATAGATAGATAGATAGATAGATAGATAGATAGATAGATAGATAGATAGATAGATAGATGATAGATGATAGATAGATAGATGATAGATAGATAGATAGATGATAGATAGATAGATAGATGATAGATAGATAGATAGATAGATAGATAGATAGATAGATAGATAGATAGATAGATAGATAGATAGATAGATAGATAGATAGATAGATAGATAGATAGATAGATAGATAGATAGATAGATAGATAGATAGATAGTTAGATAGTTAGATATATAGATATCGCTGTATCCTGGAGTGTCAGGGAGACCCAGATGGTGCTTGAGGACCTTCAAGATTGCACTGGTAATGTTCAAGGGATCATGTGATGCTGAACAGGGAACTGTGATCTTTGCATGCTCCTTAACCCTTATACTATCTCTCTGGCCTTCCATATATGATCTTTATCCTCCAGTTCTCCATTTACTTACCCACATCTTATCCTTTGATATATAATAGGAACAATTTATTTGCTTATTCAGAGCAATAATTTTCAATGTTCTCTACCTGTTGAGTACATTTGTGCTGTTGTGGAAATTTTAGCAAAATAAAAAATCTCAAGACTGAGTCTTTAGGTTCAAACAGGTATAGGAAGATCTGAGATAATCTCCTATTTACCATGACCGTTACCATGAAGTATCATGGGTATAATGGGAATATCTTGTCTAAGATTTTCAGTGGAAGGTAGAAAATGGACGAGAAAATGCACCACTAAACTCATAAAAAATGATCCTGAGAGCTTTATTCTTTGTGCAGTTTCTAAGTTTGTCCTGGAGGATATATTTTATTGATTTTTTTTAATTTTTTTTCTTTTGGGTCACACCCGGCAATGCTCAGGGGTTACTCCTGGCTCTGCACTCAGGAGTTACTCCTGGTGGTGCTCGGGGACCATATGGAATGCCTGGGATCGAACCCAGACCGACATGGGCCAGCCGCATGCAAGGCAAACGCCCCACCCGCTGGGCTATTGCTCCGGCCCCTGGAGGATATATTTTAGAAAGGAATTGTAATACCTTAGTTTGAAGAAAGTAAAAGAAAATCTTAAATACAAACATAATCAGAGTGATGGAGCCCTATCCTTACCTCTTGAAGGAGAAGCCCCAGCAAACATTTTAGATGCTACATTTCTATAAAAATCCACTCAATAAGATAAGAAATCTTGGACTTACTTCTCAAAGTACACACTCTCTGCTTAGTATAGCAGATAGGGTGCTTGCCTTGCACATGGTTGACCGATATTAAATACCTGGCACCATATACAGACATCTAAGCATTGCTAGAAATAACACCAGCAATGGCACAGATCCAGCAGTAAAGGAAGCCTTGAGCACTGTCACGTGTGGCCCCCTCAATCCCTCCCCCAAAAAAATAGATAGAAATTTTGTATATAGTTCCAAGACTTGCACTTGGATACTACTATTTTATTTATCTATTTTGTGTTTTTGGTCATATCCAAACATCCTCAAGGCTTATCCAAGATAGCTCTATGTTCAGGGATCACTCCTTGCAGAGCTCAGTGGACCATATGAGGTTCTGAGAATTGAACACAGGTCAGCTGTGTGCAAGTCAAATGCCCTATCTGCAGTACTATCTCTATAAAATTTTATCCTTTAAGTAGTACTAAGTAAGGATACTACTTAAAGGATGGGATTTTCTATTAAAGGCATAATTTGTACATCTTATGAAAATCACATTAAATGATCATAATTCAAAATGAAACTGTCATTTAAAATAGGAATTTTCCAGTTTTATCATGGAGCCATAAGCGATACTGGCAGACCAATTAATATTGTTCTATCACTCCACTTGTTTATGGGACTGAAGTACCACCTACTGCACTAACGAGGCTCCTCACTTCACTTGTTTAAATCATGGGACTTTTAAAGGATGTGAAAGTAATGAGACACTTGAAAATTGGACCAGACTTGTAGTAGTCTTCCACATTCAGAAACATGGTAATGGAAATATTCTTTCAAGGATATCAGGCAGGACCATTGAATAACTGCATATTGTTGATATTTATATGCCACTTCTGTTCTAAGCACCACGATGTATGACACAAATATATAGTAAAATGCTCTAACTAGGGCCATAAAAATGAATTTCTTTTCTGTGTTCTGCTTTAGGGAGAAAAAGGCAAAGCACAATGAAATAAAGCAATATTCGGTCAGTTCAGATTCAAAGTTCAATATAATGTAGCTTATTACCTCACCAACAATTCATACTAACCCCATGACACAGCAAAGTCATCAATCATAAGAGATATATTAAATTAGCTTCACTATACTGTCCTTAGCAAGGCTGTAAAGTGGTCAAATGTATTTTGCAAAGATTTTTTTTAGCTACTTAGGTTGAAACAAAACAAGGTTTTCTGTATAACCCTTTAGTTATCCATAAAAAATTCTACTCACGAAAAGTTCACAGATTCCTCAATTGTACAAATGACAGCTAAAATGGATCCTGTGGGGGTTTTGATTCATACCAGTGGGGTTTAAAATACAAAACGCAAAGGACACACCCAGATTGGTTCACCTTGAAACAATTATTATGGTATCTCTATGTTACATTGAAGAAAATGTCAAATAGCTAACTCTGACATTGGTGCTGCTAATGTCAGGAGAAGGGACATCATTAGAGTAAAAAGTTAACCCCAGTCCCCCATGAACTTTGCAGATGGAATATAATTAATCACTCTCAACTGTCTCAAACTTGCACTGTAGCTCCTGACTTAAGTGGAAAGTGCTTACCATCTATCTTTGTTACTAGCCAGCAGCATTAATAAAAATAAGCTTAAGATCTGGGGTGGAATCATTTCCTATAGATTCAATTTAATTTGAGAATACCTAAGTTCAGGGACATATCTTTTCTCTGTCTTTGATGAATGCATTGGTTTTATGTGATATCCAGCTACAGAAATAAGCAAAGATGATGGAACATGAAGATTCAGAGCCAGGTATTACATTGATTACCAACAGATATTAATTTTCTGTCCAGTTGCTTTAGCTGACACATTCGCCACAGTGGTACTTACATATGCCTACAGATATGTTTGATCACAACTTTTGGATTTTGAAATATTTAATAGCCAATCTCTTTTAGTTATTTTGTCTTTCATACTCTATCCAGAATTTCTGAAAAAGAATAAATTCAATATTTCATTAAGCAAAATGGTTTTTAACCATAGCTCTCCTTATCATCTTTATTATCCTCTTTATCATCTTTATTATCCTCAATTATTGTATTTGTTCATGATGCAGTTTATTTAGTAAAATCAGTTACAAAAAACACTTTCAGGGGCCAGAGCGATAGCCCAGCCGGTAGGACTTTTGCCTTGCATGCGGCCAACCCGGGGTTGATTCCCTGGCATCCCATGTGCTCCCCTGTGCACCGCCAGGAGTAATTCCTGAGCAAAGAGCTAGGAGTAACCCCTGAGCATCGCCAGGTGTGACCCAAAAAGAAAAAAAAAACACTTTCATATTCCTCTAGGTTAAATGAGCATTAGAATATGTTGAAAGCTTTGTTCCTTGTATCTTATCTGAAGTTTTATGATTAAAAAATTTTGCTCTTATTTTATATATTTTAAGCAAAGTCTGATCAGATTCTTTTCCTCTCTAAATAAATGCTCTGTATTCTCTCATACTAAATATCACTGGTTAGTTCTTTCAGCATTATGCTTGCATTGACCTCAGGCTACTCAATCTTTGTACTTCGGGTTTATCCTCCTACGAATTTAGTAATTCTGTTTAATGGCAACATTCACTTGAGTTTTGTGATCTTGGTGTCACTTGATCACTTGATCACTTGAATCCCGTTATTCATTGATTTGCTCGAGCGGGCGCCAGTAACATTTCCATTGGACCCTATCACGTGCCAATGTAGCCCAATGGCATCTGGTTGATTCAGGAATATGAAGAGCCTCAAACCGTTCCTTCAGGGTCTTAACAAGGAAGTCTGACCATCTTGTAGGTGGGCGGCCACGTGATCTTTTGACATCCCGTGGGATCCAGTCGGTAACGGCTCTAGTCCAGCGGTTGTCTCCAAATCGCATTACATGTCCAGCCCATCTGATTTTCGATGCCTTGGCAAACGAGACAGCGTCCCTGATTCTGGAATAGCGACGGAGGTCAGAACTCCGGATTCCTTCTCTCACTTGAGTGAGGCGTTATATTCCAAGCATAGCTCTTTCGATGCCTCTCTGGGAGACCCGGATAGCATTCTCATCCTGCTTTCGATCTTGGTGTATTTAATTGAAATGAGAAATTATGTTCATTCAATGATTTTGAAGAAGGAAAACTATAAAGATAATATATGCCTTTAATTGCTGAGTCAGTCATTATGAGTAAATCTGAAATAACATTTCCTTTCTTTTCTAATTGTCATTTACTTTATCTGAGGCATAAAATAGCATATCAAATATTATATTTTAGCAAACTAAAAGATGCAGATAAAATATGACTGTAAATTAACAAATATAAATTTTTAAAAAATGTTTATAAACGCAAATGTGTCACCATACATATTACACTAGATAACAAAAGCTTAGATATGCGGAGAAAGCCAAACATTTTCAGATGTTTTAGGGATAATTATTTACACAAGTATGACAAGTTTCACATTTACCAAATTCAATGTAATATTTATAGAAGTTACTTCACAAGTTAATCTAATGGAGAATTATGTAAAAATTTACTGAATACTTTCATTTGTTTTTATCTGCTAAAGCTACTCCAAATTAAATTATCCACATAATTTTAAACTCTATTATTTATTGTAGAGAATCATATCTGTATCAGCTGGTTTTGGTTGTCCTTTGAGAATTATGTCTTAATATGCATTAAGTAAAACAAGTAAACTTTATATATATAAATACACATATGTACACATAATAAATATATGTATACACATAACAAAAATGAATATGTTAAGCTGGAAAATGTAGTCTGCAATTAGGCAAATGCATACAAAAACACAAGGGATAATTATACTTGAGAGAGAGAAAGACAAAAAGAGAGGGAGCAAGAGAAAAGAAAAAGAGAGAGAGAAAGAGAGAGAGAATAGAATTTAGAAACATAGGTGGCATGTCTAAATTTGCTGTTACAGATATATAGCTGCCTTGTGCTTCTTCTTCCAAAAGAGACCACATTACTTATGTCCAAATAGGAAAAAGCAATGTTCCATTTAGTAAATTTTATATAATTTAAATTCAAAGTTTCTGTATTCTTACATTATAGCAGGTTCAAAAGTGGTTTTTGGATGTTCAATGACCAACAAATGATGCATCATCTTTTGAATCTCCGGATGACAATTAAGCAATTAAAAGAAGACATTGGGTGGAATCATAATATCCCAACAATATTTTCTTTCTTGAGCAAATCGACGAATAATGGGATGTCAAGTGATCAAGTGATCTCTTCTTGATCATCATTTATTTCTTTAATTTTCATTTGAAACACCAGGCTCTGGTGAGGAGGGAACCCATAATCTGCTCCTACCATGGACTGTCCCAGATTAGGGAGCACATACTCATACCTCTGGAGAAAGCCTGAGGGGCAGTGTAAGCTTCTGCCTGGCGAACAGTGCATTTGGTTTTTCCAATTCTGCTCTACTTCAAAGTCCTTTATTCTCAACAATTTGACACTTTAAGTTCTCTACACAGAAACTTCTTCATTTTCTGTGTATAAAATGTGAACTGGTTAATTGCAGCTTTAGTTTTCTTTTTAGAATCTTTCTGTATAGCATAGGCAGAACAACTCATTTCTAAGAACCCTGCATTTTAGGATGGAGGGCTGGTTTGGGCCACATAGGTTGTGCTCAGGATTTACTTCCATCACTGTACTCTGCAATTACTCCTGGTAGGCTTTTGGGGACTGAGTTAGTGGGAGTGAAAACGTGGAGCACTTGGTGAACTGAGTAGGTCTTTTTCAATTTCATCTTTGAACAGGAAGTTAATCAAAACAGATAGTAGGGTGACCGGGGTTGAAGAAGGCCATGACTCTTCTCTATCTCTGTTGCTCTGTCTCAGTCTCAGTCTGTGTCTATGTGTCTGTGTATCTGTTTGCCTCTCTCACTCTCTCTCTCTCTCTCTCTGCACATAACCAAGAGAACTAGATAATCAGGTAGGGCTGTCCTTCCCTCCCAGAAGAGAAAATATACATACTAAGCACTAAAACCTAGACTAGGAAAACCAGGACATGATAAGATGGATAGCATGGGGCAACAGACATTGCTCAGGTGTACTATGAGACAGGCCGGTGGCAGGTACAGAATGTACCAGGGTGTATAATGAACACATGGTGGCAGACTCAGACTTAATGAAAGTCAGGACAAGATGACAGAGAATTGTTGGGGAAAAGGCTCAGCACCTCCGTTCCAGACTACAAAAGCATACACTGTAAAGAGCAAGCGGGAATGGGACCCCCGGAGGTTGTACACAGGTTGGGTAATACCAGGAACAAGACAACTGATATCATTCATGAATAAATGAATGATGAGGCCTGTTATATGGGGAGGGACTAGACACATATACAATTACTCCAACTTCCAAGTTTTGTATGTGAATCTTTCATACAATTTTCAAAATTATGCAGAAAAGTCCATTTTTGTGCTAACAACACCATATACGGTGCTGAGAATTAAAACATATAGGCTCATGCAAGGCAACCTTGTGTACAGTACTTTTTCTTTACCATCTTCATTTTTAACATATATGATCTAGGGTCATGTTCTTTGTATTTAAAGGATCAGTCTTCCAAGTGTCATGGGTAGTAAGTTTGGAATATTTTTATCACAATATCACAAGAGTTACTAACTTTATGAACTTAACTTACTGCAATGCTATTGTTGTGTAGTTTAAACTTTAGTTAAGGTATTGCTGTATGTTAATTATTGGAAGAGGTCTCCAGAAAATATGAATTCCTGGAAATAGTAGACCCTGATGTTAGTCTTAGACACCAAGTCTTCTCATTCTGCTCTCATATCTGCCCGCTATTCTCTAAGTTATAGCTACTTGAGAGTGGAATGTGCTGTTGATACTACATGAACTGTACTGAATTCCATTAAGACAATGTATAAAGTCTTCACATTCTGGCGGGGATGCTGAGATTTCCCTAGTTGTCTTGGGTTGCTCAAGTCTCAGATAAAATTTTTCTTGTTCATTAAAATTACCACCCACCAATCTTAAGTGGTCCAGCACTTTCTTCATTCTCTTATCAGTTTCCTGTTATGTAGGCCAGATTCAAGTTCCAGTAATGGAACTCTTGAGGTCAACAATCAATTTGTAATATCATGATTGAAATAAGCATAGACCCAGACGTTCCAATAGACAACTATCTCAGAAACCAGAAAGAATATTTTCCCTCATATCTTCACAGGTGATGCAAAGAAACACAGAGAGCTGCAGAAGATGATCCCAGAATCTATCCTTATATGTTAGCCCAGTGGGTAGGGCATTTGCCTTGCATGCAGCTGGCCCATGCCAGCCCGGGTTTGATTCCCAGCATCCCGTATGTTCTCCCTAGCACCGCCAGGAATGATTCCTAAGTGCAGAGCCAGGAGAAACCCTGAGCATTGCCGGGTGTAACCCCCTAAAAAAAAAAAAAAAAAAAAGGAATCTATCCTTACATGTGCTTTTACGTATCTGTTAGTCAACAAAGAGGTAAAGAACAGCTATGCAATGGGAGCATTATCTGGAAGTTGTCCGTGTTATTTGCAGTTGATTTCTGGTTCAAACCTGATCAATTCCCGAAAAGTAATTCTGTCATTAGAAGAAAAGCTGTGACTATGTATCTTTCTAGTAAGCAAATCCATTTCTGTAAGGAAGAAGAGGGGAAAGGATATGGAGAAAGAACAGATTATTATCATTTTTATGTCACTTGTCACTTGTCTTTCCATTGTTCATTGATTTGCTCGAGCGGGCACCAGTAACGTCTCCATTCGTTGGGAATGAGGTCCATTTTTGCCACTTTTTTGGCATATTGAATATACCACAGGTAGCTTGCCAGGCTATGCTGTGGCTCTGGGTTCGTTTCAGGGGGCCCAATCTTTTTCTATGTCAGACCATCAACCATCCAGGGCCCACAGGGCAGAGCCCTGGGTTTAGATAAGCCTGTCTTTGTCTGTCACCTGCTGACACATCCGGGCAACACAGTCACACTTGCAACACCTTGAGGGGAAGGAGATTATTATTTTATAGATTATTCAAATTTATATTGTTTCTTCATTCTTAGTTCTACTTTCTAGATTTAATAGGATTCTATTAAAGGTAACCTAAGTACATCTATTCTATAATTACTTGAGTTATTTTACATGTATTCACATAGTAAATGTTAATTTAACTTTATTATCTATTTTCAAGTAACGTTTAAGGGAATAAAAGATTGAATAAAAGAAAGAACTATAAAAGAAACTGTTGCTCTCTCCCCTTAAATAGAAACTTCATAAAAGTTTTTCTTGTTAATCTATATTCATAATCTTCTTAATGACTTAACATATGCAAAACATTAAGAATACGAGCAATTGATGCTGATACAGTTGGGTAACATAAGCAAGAATATGAACCTTCTTGACTTGTCACCCTAGTAGAGCCTCGGAAGAAGTTTGAGGAACTTCACACACCACAATCACAACCATTTACAAAGTCCATATTCCACAGCTCATCAGAGTTCCACCCAAGATAGAAGCTGATTTCAAGCCCAGGTACCTGGTGACTAAAGTCACCAGGCTTCTGTGGAGATGGATCTGGGTCCCTTCCTCCACCTTTGTCCCCACAAACTGCTTCCGGTGCTGTCAGTCATGATCCAGAGAGAAAGACACACAGGGAAGAACTGCTACCAGTTATCCACCATGGCACGCAGCCACAAAGCAGTCATACAATATCCCAAAGCCTTGTATACTGATATACCAGTTATCCCACCCCACCACATTTTATAGAATTAAGTTTAGGACACACACTGGAACACTGTATGACTAAAACCCAAACATGAACATCTTTGTAATTGTATTAATGGTGGTATAAAAATATTTGGTGGGTGCATCTCCCTGGAGCAAACTCATGGAAAACAGTGTTATTTATTGAAATATAAAAATTCTGTTAACTAAAAAAAAAAAAAAAAAAAAAAGCAAAGGGGCCTGAGCGATAGCCCAGCGGGTAGGGCGTTTTGCCTTGCATGCGCTGACCCATGCCGGCCCGGGTTCGATCCTCGGCATCCCATGTGGTCCCCGAGCACTGCCAGGAGTCATTCCTGAGTGCAGAGCCAGAAGAAACCCCCTGAGAATTGCCGGGTGTGACCCAAAAAAAAAAAATTCTGTTAACTGTAAGGGTGAATGCCTTAAAATGTGTGGGGGTGAGCCGTGAGAGACCGGAGAGCAAGTAAAGCTCTTGTCTTGCTGCAGCAGACCTGGATTTGATTCCCAGCACCCCATACAGTCCCTCAGCACTGCCCAGGTCACTTCTGAGCTGGGAGCCAGAACTATGCCCACTGGGTGTGACCCAGAAAATAAACAAAATTGTTTTGTCATTAGAAATATGTATTTTATTGGGCATATGTGCTTTTTATAGTCACTTTTATAAGCTTATAGGCTGCTGTTTCAAATTTAAATTCACGATCACGATCACGATCTTCCCGTTGATCATCTATTTGCTAGAGCGGGCACAAGTAATATCTCCATATGTCCTGTCTCATGCCAGTAGAGCCAGGGGCATCGGCTTGCTACAGGGAACATAAAGAGCCTTAAACCATTATATTAGGTCATGGGAATGATCTAATATAATTGTTACTGGAATTTGGCATATCATATACAACACGAGAAGCTTGCCAGGCTTGTCGAGCGGGAGGCAAACTCTTTTAAACACCTCCAAATAAAGCATTTATTGATGAACCGCGGCCATGCGGAGGCCGGGCTGTGATGGGCTGGTCTGCTGGGTGGAGTTCTGACGAGAGGGAAGTCCAGAAGTGGAAAATGGCGGCACCCGTGGAGTGAGGAGGCGGTGGTCTGGCTTGTTGTGAGGCTCTGCCGAGGTGGTGGGCCAGGGCTAGAACCCGCCATGCCTCCCGACTGCCTCATGAACGGCTTTGCACAGGGAGAGCAAGGAACAGCTCTGTCCCATGTTTTAATTTAAATTAAATTTGTTAAATTGCTAAATACATGAAAGACTCACACACATGGGGTAGAGCTGCTACTTGCTCTCCCTGTGTCCTGCTGATCACGAGGCGTCCGGGAAGGATGGCGGCTTCTAGCCCTGGCCGCCACCCCAGCAGAGCCTCGAAAGAAGCCAGAGGAACCCCCCACACCATGAGGGCTGCCATTTTTCCACATCCGGACTCCCTTCTCCTCAGAGCTCCACCCAGCAGAACTGATCACAGCCCGGCTCACGTGGCTGCAGGGTTCATCAATAACTGCTCGAGTTTTGAGGTGACTACTAGAGTTTATCCTACCCGCATGGCAGAGCCTGGCAAGCTATCCGTGTCATATTAGACATGCCAAATACCGGTAACAATTATAGACCTCATTCCCATGACCTGATGGAATGGTTTGAGCTCTGGAGCGGGATGATGCCCTTGGGCTATCTCGCATGTGACAGGACATATTGAGATGTTACTGGTGCCCTCTCGAGCAAATCTATGATATGCGGGAAGACAGTGATACAGTGATACAGTGAAGTTTAGGACATAAAATCACAACTGTGAGGGCATGACGTCTTGACTGTGGGAACATATCGATAATTTCTTATACAGTGGACCCCAGCGGCACAATGGATCCAGTTGAGATTTAATAATTTCTATTGACTTTCATCTAAGAATATATTCATCAACTGTATGTAAAGAACTAGCTCCAACAAGCAATATAGTTCAGATTATTCAGTGTAAGCCTAAGATAAGTTCAAACAGAGGATGAGAAAAATTTGAAATAAGTGTTGCTCATGGTGCAGTGGTGGAGGGTTTGGGATTGACTAGTAGAATCCAACTATGTTCTAGAAACTCAGAAAGTGAATGCAAGAACAGAAATCGGCCAGATCACGCATAACAAACCAGAAAAAAAATCAGGATTTTATCAATTCCAATGCCATAGATAGGCTGTTATGGTCTATAATTAGTGCTGGCTAAGGTAGCTGGCATGGGGAAGGGGATAGTGGGAAATGAGGGTACCTGGTAGTGGAAACATACTGGTGGTGGGACTGGAGTTTAATGATGAATCTTTCTATCAACTGTATTGTGAAAAACTTTGTACTTTGTAAATCACGGTGTTTAAATAAAAAATTTATGAATCTTCTACCCTATTTTTATCGCTATACAATTAATTAGAAATGGTCATGAATCTAAATGTAATAATTAAGAACATAAAATACTTTTTAGTGATGAATTGAACTTTTTTGTGAAACCAAACAAGTATACTTTTCAAAGGCACCGTGAAGAGATGAAGAAGATAAACTTCAGACTGACATAAAATATGTCCAAATAAAAAAAAAGTCCAAATATATGTTTTCATACTTATACCCAGAATATGTAAATGAATCTGTAAACAAAAATGATAAAATGACAAACCAATAAAATACATCGAAATTTGTACTTATTTTCTTTGATTAGAGAAGAAATAGAGGTAAGTATATATGGCGTGGTTCATATCATTAGTCCCTGAGAATTGCGATTGAAAATGACCTAACATTATGCATCCCATATATATTTGCTAAAGTTTAGAACATTGACAAAGCAAATGTCAAATGACTCACCAAAGTGAGAATGGTAGAACATTTAGAACTCAGATACCTGGTAGGTGGCTATGTAAAATGTTACAATATTTCTGAAAAATAATATAAACATCTCTTAAAAAATATACATCATACATGTTTTTTGAACTTTACTCAAGATAAATAAAAGTATGTACACACATTATTTGTTTTATACTTTATTTTACTTCTTTTATTAATTAAAACATATGATTCAGCACTTATAGTTATGAGTGGTGGAAAGAAAGAAATTGTAAACTGTAGTCTTATTTTCGGATGATTTCCTTGTTAGGAAGAGGCACTGCTCTGTTATTGAAAGTGTAGTTAACTGAAGACAATAGGGGAGAAAGGAGAATGGATGCATGGTCTATGGGGAGTTCGAGAAATATAAATGCCTAGACTAAGCAGTCATCAGAGGTTCATTTTATTTTAATGTACATTAAAATTATCACATGTTAAATAGTGTTATATGCGTAGTAATTACATACAATGATTTTGAGTTAAAAATATAGCCATTTTAGGCATTTCCTACCTTCTTAAAATCTTGTTGGTTTCAAAGGGCTTAGCTTGCTATAATTTATTTTCATATAATGTCCATTAGCATAAAAATTAGACTTGCAGAGGCCACATTCATGGAGTAATTACATACACTGGTTTCCACTGGAATATCCCATTTTAATTTGCATTACTTTCTTTTTTTTTTTTTTTTTTTTTGCTTTTTTGGTTCACACCCGGCAATGCTCAGGGATTTCTCCTGGCTCTGCACTCAGGAATTAATCCTGGCGGTGCTCGGGGGGACCATATGGGATGCCGGGGATCGAACCGGGCCGGCATGGGCGGCCGCGCAAGGGCAAACGCCCTACCCGCTGGGCTATCTCCTCGGCCCTGCATTACTTTCTTTCAATAACCATTAACAATTGTGTGACCTTGGAAATTTATTAAACCTCTTTGAGCCTTAACTTCCTCATATGTGAAAAGACTATTCTAAAAAATAAATGAAATAATAGATATTCCTACGTGTCTAATCCATAACAAGATCCAAATAAACAAAAGTGTACTCATTTTGCTATCTTTAACTACTGAGTCAAATGGTTATTTTCTAGTATAATAAAAATTCATTTTATGTGGCAAATACATATTTTATGTTAGTTCAACTTTAGTTGCTGTGGCCATATATCCCACGGAATCGGTTGTTAATTCAGAACTGAATCGGTTCTTTATCACTAAATAATTTTTATGATTATGATTACAGGTTCAGTTGCTCTCAGTGATTGATTGTGTAACACGGCTGGTGTGTCAGATACAGATAAGAGTTATGAGTGGAATATTCCTTCTAGATTTCTTCCTTTCTAGAAGGTCTCATTCAGAAGCCTGAGTGCCATATCAGCTTTCCTGAGACAGATTGCAGACTCTTGCTGATTTAACTTTAGCTTCTGTTATCTTGACAAATTGATTTTATTCTTAGGACAGCCATGTATTCAGATATTCCAGAACACTGTTAGTTTCTGATATGCCATTCCATTGTACCTTCTGAATTACTCTGTTTGATATTGATATTATGCATATTGTTTGGAATTGGAGATCAATGTGTTAATATTATTTATCTAATTGGAACTCATTGTAGTTCCATATCATGATCTTTTTTCTGCTTTTGAGGTTATGTTTCAGGCTTTTTTTTTTCAGTCCTGACATAATTTCCTATCTCAACTTTTTCCGTTTAATTTGCTTTTAATACATTTTTAAAGTCATTTATCATATCTT
>JAJIBD010012928.1:0-13628 GCA_021461705.1 Cryptotis parvus | reverse complement strand
GAAATGACAGATACTAAAAATGAGGTAAGTGAACTGAAAAAACAGGAGAAGGCCTCCAAAACAGAGTAACAGCTACTGAAGAAAGAATTAGTGATCTCGAAGACGGGGTTCAGAGATTCTGTAGACAAACACCAGAAGATGGAAAAAAGACTCACAATCAATGAACAGACTACCAGAGAAAATCGGGATGAAGCCAAAAAGGAAAAACATACGCATCATTGGGGGTGCCAGAAGGGCAAGAAGAAAACCTTGATGAAGAAGAAACTGTCAAAGCCATCATCGCTGACAAGTTTCCTGAACTGAAGAAAGCATGCTCCCAGATACAGGAGGTCCGGGGATACCGCTAAAAAAGAAACCCCAATAAGAATACTCCAAGACATATCCTTATTAAAATGACAAAAAGCGATAGACAGAGATAGAATACTGAAAGCAGCAAGATCAAAGAAGGAAATCACATACAAAGGAGCATCCCTGAGATTTTACAGCAGACTTCTCAGATGAAACACTCCAAGCCCGAAAACAATGGTGGGATATTGTGAAAAGACTCAATGAACTTCAGGCCTCACCAAGAATTCTTTACCCAGCTAGGACTTACTTTCAGATGCGAAGGAAAGATACACAACTTCATGGATAAACAACAACTCAGGGAAATTCATAGACTCAAAACCAACTCTAAAAAGAAGGATTGAAGGGTCTATTGTAAAATAAAGACAACCCAAAACCACAACAAGGTTAAACAGAAAGATGGCACAAAATCCAATGACAATAATCTCTCTCAAGGTCAATGGTCTAAATGCACCAATTAAGAGACACAGGGTGGCAAAATAAATTAAAAAAACTGAATCCAACATTTTGCTGCCTACAAGAAACACATCTGAATAACCAGGGCAAACACAGACTCAAAGTCAAAGGCTGGAAGACCATTCTCCACGTAAACAACCCCTCCAAAAAGGCAGGTATGGCCATACTCATATCTGACAATATAGATTTCAGGCTGAAAAAGGTCAAAAGGGACAATGAAGGCCATTTCTTAATAATTAAAGGGTATGTATACCAGGAAGAAATCACACTGCTATACATATATGCCCAAACGAGGGGGCCAGCAAAATACTTAAAACGATTATTAATAGACCTCAAAGAAGACATTAACAGTAGCACAATAATAGTCGGAGACTTCAACATTGCCTTATCAACTAGGGATAGATCAACAAGACTGAAACTCACCAGGGAAATACTGGACCTGAAGGAAAGAAATGGAAGAAAGAGAGCTGGTTGATATATACAGGGCTTTTTCATCCCAAAAAGCTGAATACACATTTTTTTCCAGTGTACATGGAACATACTCCAAGATAGACCATATACTGAGCCACAAAGCATACCTCAACAAAATAAAAAAGATTGAAATTGTGTCAACTATCTTTTCAGATCACGATGCACTCAAAATAGTAGTGGAACCATACACAGAAGCAGGGAGCTAAACCAAACACCTGGAAACTAAACAGCTCACTGCTGAACAACAAAATGGGTCATAGAAGAAATCAAACGGAAAATCCAAAGATACTTAGAAACAAATGACAATGAAGATACCAACTATCAGAACTTGTGGGACACAGCAAAAAGCTGTGTTAAGAGGAAAGTTCATAGCTCTGCAAGCATTCATCAGGAAAGAAGAAAGGGCCCATATAAATAACCTGACCTCACAGCTGAAAATATTAGAAAAAGACCAACAAAGGGAAGCACAACCCAGGCAGAAGGAAGGAAATAGTGGAACTTAGGGAGGAAATCAATGAGCTGGAAACCAAAAAAACAATCTGAAAGATTAATGAAACCAAGAGCTGGTTTTTGAAAAATTAAACAAGATCGACAAGCCACTGGCAAGACTTGTAAGGACAGGGAAAGAGAGAACCCAAATAAACAGAATCAGAAATGAAAATGGTGACATCACAACAGAAAAAACAGAAATACAAAAGATCATCAGAGGTTATTTTGAGAACCTGTATGCCACAAAACATGAGAACCTAGAAGAAATGGATAAATTCCTGAAGTCCTATAACCTCCCACAATTGAAACAAGAAGACCTCCAATACCTAAATAAGCCTATCACCATCGAGGAAATTGAAACAGTAATTAAAAGTCTGCCCAAACACAAAAGCCCAGGTCCAGATGGGTTCACTGGCGATTCTACCAAACCTTTAAGGAGGACCTACTGCCAGTCCTGTTCAAGCTCTTCCAGGAAATAGAAGAAACAGAAACACTCCCAAACAGCTTTTACGAGGCACATATCACCCCTGATACCCAAAGCCGGGAGAGACAATACAAAGAAGGAAAATTACAGAACAATCTCCTTGATGAACACGGATGCTAAGATCTTCAACAAAATACTAGCAAACAGAATCCAAAGACTCATCAAAAAGATCATACATCATGACAAAGTAGGATTCATCCCGGGAATGCAAGGATGGTTCAACATTCGCAAATCAATCAACATAATACATCACATCAATAAGAGAAAAAATAAAAACCATATGGTCCTATTGATAGATGCAGAATAAGCATTTGACAAGATCCAGCACCCATTCATGATTAAAACCCTCCAGAAAATGGGAATTGAAGGAAGCTTCCTCAAGATAGTCAAAGCCATCTACCAAAAGCCCACAGCGAGTATCATTCTCAATGGGGAAAAATTGAAAGCCTTCCCCTTAAGATCAGGAACACACAAGGTTGCCCTCTCTCACCTCTTTTATTCAATATAGTACTGGAGGTACTCGCCATAGCAATCAGAGAAGAAAAGGACATTAAGGGCACCCAGATAGGCAAGGAAGAAATCAAGCTATCATTATTTGCAGATGACATGATATTATACCTAGAGAACCCTAAACTCTCGGACCAAAAACTCTTAGAAACAATAGATATGTATAGTAGAGTGGCAGGGTACAAAATCAATACCCAAAAGTCAGTGGTTTTCCTATACACAAATAACGAAAGAGAAGAAAGGGATATTAAGAAATCGATTCCATTCACAATTGTGCCACAGAAAATCAAATACCTAGGAATCAGCTTAACCAGGTGTGTAAAGGACCTATACAAAGAGAACTACAAGACACTGCTTCAAGAAATAAAAGAGGACACGAGGAAATGGAAACACATTCCCTGCTCATGGATGGGGAGAATTAACATTGTCAAGATGGTAATACTCCCTAGAGCTTTGCACAGATTCAATGCGGTTCCTATAAGGATTCCCATGACATTCTTTAAAGAAATTGACCAAACACTCCTGAAATTCGTATGGAATAATAAATCCCCACGGATAGCTAAAGCAATCCTGGGGAAGAAGAAGATGGGAGGCATCACCTTTCCCAACCTCAAACTGTACTACAAAGCAGCAGTAATTAAAACAGTGTGGTACTGGAATAAAAACAGACCTGTGGACCTATGGAATAGAGTTGAGTATCCTGACACCCACCCTCAAAGATATGATCATTTAATCTTTGATAAAGGTGCAAAGAGTCCAAACTGGAGTAAGGAAAGCCTCTTTAACAAGTGGTGCTGGGAAAACTGGACAGCTACATGTAAAAAAATGAATTTTGACCTGTGTCTAACACCTTGCACAAAAATCAGATCAAAATGGATTAAAGATCTCAATATCAGACCTGATTCCATAAAGTACATTGAAGAAAATATAGGAAAATCCCTCCATGACATTGAAGCTAAAGACATCTTCAAAGGTGAAACACCATTAACAAAGCAACTAGAAGAAAATATAAATATATGGGACTACATGAAACTGAAGAGCTTCTGCACCTCGAAAGAAACAGTGACCAAGATAGAAAGACAGTCGACAGAATGGGAAAGAATATTCACCCAATACCCATCTGATAAGGGGTTAATATCCAGGATATATCAGGCACTGGTACAGCTATATAAGAAAAAACAGCCAACCCCATTACAAAATGGGGAGAAGAGATGAACAGAAACTTTGACAAGGAAGAAATCTGAATGGCCAAAAGGCATATGAAAAAATGCTCATCATCACTAATCATCAGAGAGATGCAAATCAAAACAACAATGAGATATCACCTCACACCACAGAGAATGGCCCATATCCAAAAGGGTAAAAGCAACAAGTGCTGGCGTGGATGTGGGGAAAAGGGGACTCTCATACACTGTTGGTGGGAATGTCGACTTGTACAACCTTTCTGGAAAACAATATGGACATTCCTCCAAAGACTAGAAATTGAGCTCCCTTTTGACCCAGCCATACCGCTCCTGGGAATATACCCTGGAAAGCCAAAAGCACACAGCGGAAACACAATCCGCACTTTTATTTTCATAGCAGCACTATTCACAATAGCCAGAACCTGGAAACAACCAGTATGCCCGAGAACTGATGACTGGATAAAGAAACTGTGGTACATCTACACAATGGAATACTATGCAGCTGTCAGAAAAAATGAAGTTATGAAATTTTCCTATAAATGGATGGACATGGAGAGAATCATGTTGAGTGAAATTAGTCAGAAGGAAAGAGAGAGACATAGAATGACTGCATTTATTTGCATGACATAAATATACCAGGTGATCTTACCAAAAGTGGAAATTACCACAAGCGTGGGAGTCAGAGGTTTGGTTAGATAGAGAAGGGAACATGTGTGAATAAATGTCTAAATGTCTGATACCAACATAGAACTGAGCATTAAATACAGACAAAAAATGCAAATGATGGCTTCTAAGTGTATGCAGTGCAACCCACAATGTGTGGGAGAAGGAGGAGAGAGAGAGGGAGAGAGAGAGGAGATAAAGAACCTGCCATTTAGGCAGGATGTGGGAGGGGGAGGGAATTGGGGACATGGGTGGTGGTTGAGGGGCACTGGTGGAGGGCGGGGTGCTGGAACACTGTGTGACCTGAAACCCCCAAGCATGAACAACGTTGTAATTGTATATCTCACGGTGGTATAATAAAATGTTAAAAAAAAAAAAAAAGTCTGCCCAAACACAAAAGCCCAGGTCCAGACGGATTCACTAGTAAACTCTACCAAACCTTTAAGGAGGACCTACTGCCAGTCCTTTTCAAGCTCTTCCAGGAAATAGAAGAAACAGAAACACTCCCAAACAGCTTCTATGAGGCACATATCACCCTGATACCCAAAGCAGGGAGAGACAACACAAAGAAAGAAAAACTACAGACCAATATCCCTGATGAACACGGATGCTAAGATCTTCAACAAAATACTAGCAAACAGAATCCAAAGACTCATCAAGAAGATTATACATCATGACCAAGTAGGATTCATCCCGGGAATGCAAGGATGGTTCAACATTCGCAAGTCAATCAACATAATGCATCATATCAATAAAAGAAAAAATAAAAACCATATGATCCTATCAATAGACGCAGAGAAAGCATTTGACAAGATCCAGCACCCGTTCATGATTAAAACCCTCCAGAATATGGGAATTGAAGGGACTTTCCCTCAAGATAGTTACAGCCATCTACCAAAAAGCCCACAGCGTGCATCATTCTAATTGGGGGAAAAGTTGAAAGCCTTCCCGCTGAGATCAGGGACAAGACAAGGTTGCCCACTCTCACCTCTTTTATTCAATATAGTACTGGAAGTACTTGCCATAGCAATCAGAGAAGAAAAGGACATCAAGGGCATCCAGATAGGCGAGGAAGAAGTCAAGCTATCATTATTTGCAGATGAAATGATATTATACCTAGAGAACCCTAAACTCTCTACCCAAAACCTCCTAGAAACAATAGATGCATATAGTAGAGTGGCAGGATACAAAATCAACACCCAAAAGTCGGTGGCTTTCCTATATACAAATAACAAAAGAGAAGAGAGGGATATTAAGGAAACAATTCCATTCACAATTGTGCCACAGAAAATCAAATACCTAGGAAACAACCTACCCAAGTGTGTAAAGGACCTGTACAAAGAAAAACTACAAGACACTGCTCCAAGAGATAAAAGAGGACACAAGGAAATGGAAACATATTCCATGCTCATGGATGGGGAGAATCAACATTGTCAAAATGGTAATACTCCCTAGAGCTCTGTCCAGATTCATTGCAGTCCCTATAAGGATACCCATGATATTCTTCAAAGAAATTGACCAAATACTCCTGAAATTTGTATGGAACAATAAACCCCCAAGGATAGCTAAAGCAATCCTCAGGAAAAAGAAGATGGGAGGCATCACCTTTCCCAACTTCAAACTGTACTACAAGGCAGTAGTAATTAAAACAGCATGGTATTGGAATAAAAAAGAGACCTGTGGACCTATGGAATAGAATTGAGTATCCTGACACCCAACCTCAAACACATGATCATTAAATCTTTGATAAAGGTGCAACGAGTCTAAAATGGAGTAAGGAAAGCCTCTTCAACAAGTGGTGTTGGGAAAACTGGGCAGCGACATGTAAAAAAATGAATTTGGACCTGTGTCTAACACCATGCACAAAAATCAGATCAAAATGGATTAGAGATCTCAATATCAGACTTGAATCCATAAAGTACATTGAAGAAAATATAGGAAAAACCCTCCACAACATTGAAGCTAAAGGCATCTTCAAAGGTGAAACATCACTAACAAAGCAACTAGAAGAAAAGATAAACATATGGGACTACCTGGGACTAAAAAGCTTCTGCACCTCAAAAGAAACAGTGACTAAGATACAAAAGCAGTCCACAGAATAGGGAAAGAATATTCACCCAATACCCATCTGATAAGGAGTTAATATCCAGGATATATCAGGCACTGCTAGAACTTTACAGAAGAAAACAAAAAAAACCATCAAAAAATGGGGAGAAGAAATGAACAGAAACTTCAGCAAAGAAGAAATTCGAATGGCCAAAAAAACATATGAAAAAATGCTCATCATCACTAATCATCAGAGAGATGCAAATCAACACAACAATGAGATACCACTTTACACCACAGAGACTGGCACATATTCAAAAGAGCAAGAACAACAAGTGCTGGCGTGGATGTGGGGAAAAGGGGACACTCATCCACTGTTGGTGGGAATGCCGGCTGATACAGCCTTTCTGGAAAACAATATGGACATTCCTCCAAAGACTAGAAATTGAACTCCCCTTTGACCCAGCCATACCACTCCTGGGAATCTACTCTGGGAAACCAAAAATACGCAGCGGAAACACCATCCCTACTTTTATGTTCATAGCAGCATTATTCACAATAGCCAGAATCTGGAAGCAACCAGAGTGCCCGAAAATCGATGACTGGATAAAGAAGCTTTGGTACATCTACACAATGGAATACTATGCAGCGGTTAGGAAAAATGAAGTTATAAAATTTGCCTATAAATGGATGGACATGGAGAAGATTATGTTGAGCGAAATTAGCCAGAAGGAGAGAGAGCAGACACAGAATGACTGCATTTATCTGCATAACATAAATATATATGTACATATTAAGATACCAATATCCAAGGTCAAGTGAAACATATATCAGGAGGTCTTGTCAAAGGTGGAAATTATCACAAACGTGTGGGAGTCAGAGGCTAGGTAGGACAGAAAGTGGAACAGGGTGCTAACAATTGTCGAGGGTACTAATGCCAACCTAGAACTGAGCATTAAATAGAGGCAAAAAAGATACACATGACAACCCTTTAGGTGTATGTTCTGTAATCCATAGTCTGAAGGGGAAGGAAAGAGAAAGAGAGAGAAAGCGGAAAGAAATAAAGAACCTGCCATAGAGGAGGGCTGGGGGAGGGGGAGGGAACCGGGGACATTGGTGGTGGGAGATGGGCACTGGTGGCAGGATGGGTGCTGGAACTCTGTATGACCAAAACCCAAATATGAATGTGCAAGGCAAACACCCTACCCCGCTGGACTATCGCTCTGGCCTCTAAATTAAATTTATTAAGATAATAATGCAGCATATCTTTTCATACCAAAAAGGAATTAAATTAGAAGTCAGTGAGAGTTTGAAAGTTGGGAAATTCATGATAGAAAGTAAACAATATTTTTTTACACATAGCTGCCAGTTTTCCCAGCACCATTTTTTGAAGAGACTTTCTTTGCTCCACTTAATATTTTTTGCTCCTTAATCGAAGATTAAGTGATGATATATTTGAGAGTGTGTTTTAGTTCGAGCTATTACTCCGGAGAGCAAGGAGCTGTTCCTTGCTCTCCCTGTGCACAGCCGTTCATTAGGCAGTCGGGAGGCATGGCCGGTTCTAGCCCTGGCCCACCACCTCGGCAGAGCCTCACAACAAGCCAGACCACCCCTCCTCACTCCACGGGCGCCGCCATTTTCCACTTTTGGACTTCCCTTTCGTCAGAACTCCACCCAGCAGACCAGCCCATCACAGCCCGGATCACTGACACCCACCCTGAAGCCGCTTTTTCTCAATCCGGCCCAGGTATGCTGGTCCAGAGACTCTCACACATGGGGCAGAGCTGTTCCTTGCTCTCCCTGTGCACAGCCGCTCATGAGGCAGTTGGGAGGCATGGCGGGTTCTAGCCCTGGCCCACCACCTCGGCAGAGCCTCACAACAAGCCAGACCACCTCCTCCTCACTCCACGGGCGCTGCCATTTTCCACTTTTGGACTTCCCTCTCGTCAGAACTCCACCCAGCAGACCAGCCCATCACAGCCCGGCTCCAGCGGTCGCGTGGTTCATCAATAAATGCTTTATTTGGAGGTGTTTAAAAAGAGTTTGCCTCCCACTCGGCAAGCCTGGCAAGCTTCTCGTGTTGTATATGATATGCCAAATTACTGGTGCCCGCTTGAGCAAATCGATGAATAACGGGATTCAAATGATCAAGTGATCAAGTAATCAGGAGAACCATAAGGGATGCCTGGGATCAAACCCAAATGTTCGCCATCACTTCTAACAGAACCAACCCCCTCACGGGTATACCTTCGAGTGGGGGTCCATCACCTCGAAACCACCACGTGGGGGACGTATTTCTAGCTAGTTCCAGAGTTCGCCCTCACGGTATTAAAACATTTCCCGTAACTTCTTTTTCCAGAGGAAGCAGCTCCACCGACCTCTGACAAAGGAGGACAAGAAGTCAGAAGCCTGAGTCTGTGGTTCCAAATGAGCATCAAGGACACGGAAAAGTGGGCAAAGTCAGCCGAGAGCGCTGTGTGGGCGTGATGACCTTCCGGGGCCCGGGCCGAGTCGAGGGAGCGGAACGCAGGGTATGCCCGATTTCCACCTAACTGCAAGTTGCTCATGTCAGCTGCGGCCATTCTAGGAACGGTTTTTTGGCACAGCAAAAGGAAGCTCCAAACTCATGCAGGACTGCTGTCGTGAACGCAGTATACACAATACGGAGAGCGTACACGCAATCAGGCCTCACATTCCCAAAGGAAAATCCACTTGGAAGAAATCTTTAGGCAACTTACCTCTGCAAAACATGGGTCCCCGCAGCCACCTGCTCCAAGAGTGGCAGACGGGGAGGAGTCAAGCAAATAAGAAGCACTGAGCCTGCGAGCCGCAAAGACCTTTGCAATTTGCCGTGGTCCTGCTGCATCTGAGAATCGGACGGGCCCTGTGCCCACCTTCCAGTAGGCCAGGCAGGGGCCCGCAGGGAAACTGCAGGGAACCTTCGCCCAAGTTTCTCCCCCACAGATTCAGAACTTACTCTGTGGACTTCAGGATTCGCCTCCGCCTGTATCTGCATCTCAAAGGCCAGGTTCAGCGGGTTGGCAGAGAGACCCCCTGGCTGACAGACGCGTGGCGCCCATCTAGGTGGTGGGGGCTTTCTGGAACCTAACGAACAGCATGCGAACAAACCATCTGCACACTGTGGAACTACAAGACACGCTCAGCTAAAGCGAGTGGCGAGGGACAGGCTTCTAGGAAAAAGATTCACGTGTTCCCCACGCGGCCTCCGATGCTGGCCAGCCTTTGGCCGGTACAGAGAACTACCTGCTGCTTTTTCTTGGGATTGTGCCCTGCTGATAACAGGCGTGATAACCCCAGACCCCAGGAGCTCAGAGAATGATCCCTGAAGCTGCTTTAACCTTCCCAGACTCCACAACTTGATTGTCCGCCTCATTAGGCTCTCCAGCCCTTCTCTGGGCGGCCAGCCGGGAAAACGAGGGTTCAGTGGTAGCCTTCATTAGCGCGCTCTGCCGTTTGCGGCAGAGCAGATGTCCCGGGAGCACACAGCAGAAACTTCAGCTCCTCTCTGGTGTCTCGGCCCCTCAAACTCCCCTGGGCACGTTTCTGCTCTAGTAAATCATGTGTGTAGCTTTCAAACTGAGAGCTTAATGAGCTCTGCCCACCCCAGCTGGCCCCAGGACAAACCCAGTGCTAGAAAATGCCTCGTGACATGGCTTTTCTGTCACAAAGCAAGAGCACCCTTGGATGTGCAGGAAGAGCTGGCAAAGTAGCCGAGGCGTGTGGCAATGAAGATGGTTCAAAGGAGACAGGAGCCGCTGAAGAGGGGAGGGCGACACTGGAGAGATTCTGTGTCCCCCGCGAATCCCCCACTGGGTCACACTCTGCATTCCGGCACTCCTCTGGCTCCACCGAAACACCTCGGAACTCGGGGTCTCCATGTCATTCAGGAAATCTCTACTCCTGAGTTCAGGCTGTCATCCTCCCTCCTGGGTCATTTTCTGTCTATCCTACAAGCCCACTAGGACTCGACAAAAACCCTATTTTGGTACATTTCACACTTCTCCTGACCTGAGAATGTCAGAGAGGAGAGCAGGATGGGGGGGCCGTCACCAACAGCCGCCCGGGCTATACCCAGTAAGAACTTGACTGTGCAAACAAGAGAACCAAAAGCAATGAACAGCCTGTGTGCAAATGCAGAGCTATTGTCAGGCACGTCTAAGAGTCACAACCAGGCCCTCCTGGGGGAGTGAGGGAGACCACTGATAAGGCGGGAAATATGCATGCTGTGATGAAAAGCCTAATATCACAGATATATGAAACCCGTGGGCCGCTCGGCTTCAGGTGTTTTAAAAGGAAAAGAGTCCTTGACAAACTGCTGGCTCAGGAGCTCATTGATTTCATTTTTCTGAACAAGATACAATAATCCTATTAATTTGAATAATGGTGAAACATCTCAATCTTTACACATGCCATTTTCACCATGTGTTTTATAACCATATTATTTTGTTGAAATGCTGTTTAAATAATTATGTGAGAGCCTCCCAAAGTAAGCCTAGTAACATAATTTTATTATCTTTCAATTTAGCAATGTTGAAAAGAAAAAACAGAAAAGAAATGAAATCAGGATCTAGGAAAACACCTCAAGGAAATGAATGTTTACATTCAAAAATTACCTGGTTGGTAATCATCGAAATTTCAAGAATTTTCTCTGAGAAAAATCAGTACTTTGTTACCAAGGCTTCAGTTTGGAGTACTTGGTATATTCCTACCACAGTCAGAGTACTCGTGAAACAGAACATCTTCCACCTAAGAAATTCATAGTATAGCCTTTGCTAAGCAGAAAATTTCTTTAAATGGCAAAGGAAAACACATTCCATTATGAGTTTTAACTCCTAATTAGTCACAGGATATTAGAGAAAAAAGGTATAGTTTTCCAGGGAGAAAGATGCTCTAATATATTAGAAGCTATTTCTAATAAAGGCACGGTGTCAGGACCGCATCCGAGATGTTGGGTTTTCAGGCAGCCTTTCCTAACCCAATGCTATCACCATCTTTCCCACTGGCTTGGTACGGACCAAGGTACCAGGATCTACCCCCAAAGGGTCAAGTCCAGAGATCTCAGCCTCAGGTGTAGCCCACCCTCTCTCACTCAGTAAACTGAGGCTGTGAGTTTCACAGCTTTGCCTTATTCTCCTCATCTGAAAAAACAAAGTTGATTAAAAGCAAATAAACCCCCCTGTGCCACACACTACAAGGCAAAAGCTTTACATTCCAAACATTTCTGTAGACGGGAGGCCATGGCCCTTCCATTGCTGCCAAGCTAAAAGGGAGGTTGGGTCCTTCCAGAAAGTCTGTCACAAGCTCCTGCCAGGAGAATTGTAACTCCTAGACACCCCAGGACCAGGGGGCACCCACAAAGAATCTACAACTTGGGAGCAACACGCCAGCTTGTTTTCCCCTACCCCTGGAGATGAATTTCTGACCACACTCCACTCTAGAGTTGTGTGAGCTCTGATGTAGGTCCATGTTTCATCTTAAGATCTGACCCTGACAATGCTCAAGATATGTTGGGACTCGCTTAGAGCAGGTGTGAGGGGAAAGGGAAGACAGGGAAGAGAGTGAGCAGCAAAAGTCCACGCCATGGACACTTGGCCTCTTATTTCCACCCACCCATTCATTCAACCTTTGACCTGATTGTCAAAGAGATCAACTTGATCCTCTTAAGCTATGCCCTTAAAAAGGGTGCGACAGTGAAGAGTAGTCACGGGAAATAGCCAGACGGGACCTCTGTGGCCGGCACCATGCAGTGGAGCGGGACTCCAGCCTCTGCAGATGTTTCTGAATGACACATTCCCAGCCCTCTACTGGTGAGTACCAGCTTTACAGAAAGCTGCCTTTTGTGCCCATGAGGAAAAAGGGTGGACTCAGGCCAAGTCTCTTAACATGGTCCAGTGGGCAGTCTGCAAAGACATGGGGTTGCTGGGATCCAGCCGCCAGCTCCAGGTCATGCTCCTTTGCTAATTCAGGGAAACCACCACTACAGGAAGTGGGATTTTTCTTCATTGTTCCTGATAAAGTTCTGCTGATGTAAGTCAATTAGAGGCCAGGTTACACACACACACACACACACACACACACACACACACACAAACACCTCAAAGGGCTCTGGACGGGTCAGCTAAAGAAGCAGCCATCTGCACTCACGGTTTTTTCTGAGCAAGGGTCCTACCTCTCTCCTGCAGGGTGAGCACCTGATAAAGACCCAGGTATTCTTGGGGCTACCCCGTTCCATGACACCAATGCTCACCTCTGCACTACAGTCTGTGCCAGAGAACAGGGACCCTAGCACACTGCCTCAGGTCCAGGAGTGAATGCAATCACGGAGGTCTCATGATTAGAGAGCTTCCTAATCAAACATGATTATTTGTTAATGCCACAACTAATATCCTAACTTATAAACAAACAACACTCAATGCTGTTAACTAGTTTTATAATTATTACATCTATCAAAATAGATTCCCTTATCTCTACAGCAAATAAGATCATGGGCAGTACAGTTAGTACAGTTGAGGCTTCCAGTATCTACCCTCTGAATGTGATGGAGGCAGGCAGATGGGGAAGGACCCAAGGCAAAGAAATGTCTGGGAATAAAAATACGGCCCTAGGGCTGTCCCTAAGGCTGTCCCTACACACCTTGTGGATACAGGAACCAAGACCTGATAAGACTTTCATCAACAACAGACTCTGGAGAGGCTGGATCAACCCTCTCTGCCCAGTCCTTAGTCCAATTAATCCCCAATGGTCCAGTCAGCAGAAGACTCCAGAAAATTCCAGACCAAGAAGATGAAGCCCTATGAAACCCAGCCTGAACAAAGGAACCGCAGCAATATGCTGCCTGGAGCCCTTGTGTTGCTTGTGCCCACATGGCCAGGCACATGTGGCACCCTAACACATGCGCCGCCCACATCTCCCGTCTTGAGATGTAGACTTTCATGCTTTCATGCCTGAACCTGGGATGAGCG